>JAQPPZ010009879.1:0-27197 GCA_028583015.1 Wollemia nobilis
ATGAGGATGGAAACTTTTGAGGACTCTTGTGAGATTATGAATCTATGCCACTACTTTATAACCATTTAGATAATTTAGTCTTTTCTAGGTATTTCGCTATTTTTAGAATCAATATTTCTTACATCTATTATATAGCATTATTTTTTATGGATTAGCTCTTACATATATCTCTTCTACTTTGAAGATTCAAGCTAATTATCTTATTCTTTTTGTTGATATTATTTCCTTTTAGGCCTTAGTAAGAGTCCGCTTTGTCTCTACCACACTCCATGGGACATAACTTTCGCTATTAGTTTGTGTTTCAAATACATGTAGTTAACTACCCCATAAGAATTACTAGAAGGATTCTAAGTATATTTTATCCTAAATATCAAACGTATAGTTCAAGTTGTTATCTATTATAGTGTATCTTGTACCATCATGTTGAAATTATATTTTTTTTTAGCACTTTTAAGAGGAAATTGAGTTTTGAAAGGGACCCCACAACCTTTTACAAACCATCCTGCCATAGAGGCAGCCAGAAGAAAATACAAAAAAAACACTGAAAAGAAAGAGGCCCCCAAAACAACAAGGGAAACAAGAAGAATCAACCAATGAGAGAACCGAGATAGGTCTACATCATTGAGTCAAATTTGTTGACAACATTATCGAAAATTTGGAAAACCTCCTTAGCAAAATCTAAAGCCATCTTAATAGAGCTCCAAATCGTACGTTGCTTAATTTTAATCAGACGCAGGCTATGCAAAAGAGCACTTTTCTTCATAGAATATTCCTTCGGGGAATAAACATCAACCACCGATTTTTCCTTAATGAAATCTCTAGGAAGAACCTCCACTTCTTCCACTTTTGATAAGGAACGCCCCATTGAAGACATTACCATGTAAGCATTGGTATAGAAAATAGGTTCACATAGAGAGATTCAAATCCAGTTGTTTGATGTTAATATCTTATACCAAAAGGCTACTACCACTATCCTAAGAGGTCTGATGGTTAATGCTATGTAGGTGCCTTCACAATAGAAATGACCTAAGATAGAGGTAGAGGTAAATACAACAAGTTTCATCAAACAATTATGTGAGAGGAAATTTATCTCTAATGTTATTTGAGCAACATCAGTTTTTGTTGTACACTATCGACCATAGTAGCTACTCTAGTTAAGACCATTCTCTCAGCATGATCACAAGGTGTCTCTAATTTGAGCAATATGCACATATATCTATATGGGTTTTAATCTAGAGACACATATGACTCTATAAAGAGAGAGTTTTTGGATCCTTCTAAATAATCATGGTAATGGTTGGATCCATAGATCAAATGACCCCATGAACCATCATTCCAAGAATTAGATCTATGCCCCTAATTAGAATCCTTGTAAATTAAAATATAAGTAAAATGGGCGATGGTGACCCTTTTTGAAAATTTAAATTTTATTTTTTGTCCTTAAGGAATCCCTTTTCCATAAAAAATCTTAGAATTGATAGTCAATACAAGATACAAATGATTTTTTTTATTTTCCAAATTCTTTTATGTTATACATAGTTCATAATATCTTGGAAAATAAATTGTCCATAATAATAAAAAATAATAATAATAATAATAATAATAATAATAAGTAAAATAAAAATAATAATAATAATAAAACCCACACCTTGGCCATTCCATTTTCATTTTTCCACTTCCACTTTCTCCCGCAGAGTGGCAACCAACCAAAGGAAATACTTCTCGGCTTTCTGTTTGCTCATCTTCTCGGCTGCACTGGACTCTATATATAGATATAAATGAGCAGAACAACGGAGAGCGGGGGTTTGCACAGACCCAACACCTTCCTCCATCCTCCTCTCAACGTTCTCCTCTCTATGTCTGTCAACCAAAATCCACGACGTCTATGTCTTTCACGCAACCCATTCCTTTCAGTCGAAGCTAAAAATATGCCACTAGGAAATTTCTGTTTCAACCAATTCTCCTTCCTCTCCTCCTAGGCTACGTTGTTAGTAATTTTTACATACCGACAAGGAATGCTATGTTGAGCTACATATCACATCTCGTCCTCCTTCTCAATCTCTGTCTTTCTGCTCATTTTCTATGCCAAAGCATCTCAACGAAAGACGGTCGCCCTCTATTATATTCCCCCGCCTGCACTTTCTGTCCTCTTGTTATCCCGAAGAACCTTCCACTACAGCCATGTATTATGCACATCGATATAAAAACAAACCATGAAAATTTATTCTTTATCATTCATTCAAATAACGGTATCGGACTAGCTTCTTTGTGTATATATATATCTTATTTGTGCACTAAAATAAAGGTGCCGTATGTATTACGGTAGGTTTTAATTTTTTTTTGGTAAGTTTATTTTATGTTTAGTGATTGAAATGGAATTTATTAGTAGTGAAATGAAATTAATTGTTATTATAATTGTTTGATAAAACACAATTATATTATATCAATATATATTATTTTGCTTCATAAGATATTATAGCTAGGTTTTTTAACCATTTAAACTATTGAGTAAATTTTAAAATCCACACATGATACTAAAATATTAGTTTTAGGTGTGGAAAATCTCATTTCCCATACCACTACTTTTTTTAAATCCCTAAACAAGTTTTATATTTCAACACAATATACTAGGCATGTTTAGGTGATCACATACTTCACGTTAGTTTTTATTTTTAATTTTAAAGGATAGTAAGTTGATGATTCACTTTAAATTGTCCAGTAGAAAGAGATAAAAAGAAATCTCTTTTTAGAAACGAATAGAAGAAAACCATCGACTCAAATTCTATACATAAAGTGTGAAAAGATAAAATACAACCACCATAAAAGATCACTATCCATAAATTATATTATACAACATTTATAAGAAATAAAGAGTGTGAGAGGGATATTTGTTGTAATACACAAACCCCAAATTACATCAGAAAGTTTAACCTACGTCGACATAATGAGTGGGCTTCAGGTTGATTACAAATATTAAATAAGGTTTGACCATGACAAAGTTAATTATGGTTTATTGGATTTATATAATAAAATTTTAAAAAATATTATATACATTGCAAAATAAAATGCCTTTATGCCTGTCTAATACATCACATAATGTTGGGTCTTGGCCATGAATCAGATTACAAATATAACATCCTCCCATAATATGAACTGAGGGGTCAATGAGAGAAGACATTAGTGACAATAATATCTTCCTTCTATAATGGATGCTCTAGTGGTCCCCTACAGATCCATCAAAATCTCGCTCTTCGTTTAAAAGACGTCCACATTACTTCAAGAACATAGCTTCAATATTCTATAGCTTTACCAAGCAATTCTTCATAGGAAATCCCTCCCTTTTATAGTAGAAATTTTCCTTTTCTTTGAAGACTTAGCCTTACCCATGGTTCCATGGGTCTTAGCCTCCTTGGATTGAAATTTCTTTGCATGAGCATGTATGAGAGGAGTTTCACCATCATAATTCTATATTACCACCTAAAAGTAAACTAGAATAGAGAAAAGCTAATCAAGAGTAAGTCATTTGGGATTCTAAGAACATAGGAATCATATAAACTATTAGGTTCAATATCTAAAAGGAAGGTGAGATATTAGCAAGGAAATCTTAATGTGTTCTACCTCGTTTTTATTTCCTCTTAAAGATGCAATATAGTCCTTAACATTATTAAACTTGACTAGATTTGGAAAAAAGCTCTAATTCCAAGAGACTTACTTTATTATTATCAACATTTCTAAAATGCTTGTGCAACTCTGACCATAACTTTTGAGGATCACTCTCTTATTTGACATAGAAAAGCAACTCCGATTCAATCAACAAGGAAAATAAACCTAGAGTCTCTCGTATATTTTGGTGCTAAGCTTCATCATCAAGAACCATCACTTAATCCTTCTTAAATATATATCAAAAGTTCTTACTTCATAGCAAGATGATCATTTGAGTTGACCAAATAATATCATTTTAGCCATTATGGAAAGTAACTAGGGCTTCATGGTCAATCTTACACAATTTAACCCATAATTCTATAAAGGTCCATACACTGATGCCACCAATGTATAGATGTCAAAATATAATACAATTTGAAAATAATGACCTCTTGTACATATGAGCTACAGCCTTCAAAATATTTTCCTCTATGGACCCCTAAAAATTAAAATTTAAAGTCTTTAAGATCAGAAAAGTAGTATCCATATTTGGTCTCCTACTTGGCGATTCATTGGATCACTCCAATCTATTTTTATCACCTCAACTCTTTTTAATCACCATTCCACATGCTTTGCTTTTATTGGTTGAATGGCTTTGAATAGGTAAAAAAAAGTCTTTTTGTTCTCATTAAATATCATGTTGTTATCTACCACACCCAACCATTGAGTTATAAGGGTTATATACTTACACAAACACTAGTAGAGAGTTTTGAACTATGAACCTATGATAAATGAATGAGTTAGATAAATTTATCTAATCTCTTTTCAACACCTTCATGTTGGGATGAAGTGCCCCACTCATCCCTTAAGGTGTGCATGTCATTCTAAAATGCATAAAGGCTACTTGAACCCTAAACTAAGATCATTCTAATCTTAGTTGAAGGTTGTCATTAATAAACCAATGGCCATAGATGGGGTTGTTGGAGGAACACCCCATTGAGGACATTACCATGTAAGCATTGGTATAGAAAGGAGGTTCATATAGAGAGATTCAGACCCAGTTGTTTGGTGTCAATATCTTATGCCAAAAGGCTACTACCACTATGCTTAGAGGTCTGATGGTTAATGCTATGTAGGTACCTTTGCAAGATAAATGACCTAAGATAGAGGTTGAGCTGAAGACAACAAGTTTCATCAAAAAATGATGTGAGAGGAAATTTACCTCTAATGTTCTTTTAGTAACATCATTTGTTGTTGTACACTATCCACCTTAGTAGCTGCTTTAGTTAAGACTACTCACTTGCCATGATTATAAGATGTCTCTACTCTAATCAAGATTCATGTATATCTATATGGTGTTTGATCTAGAGACACATATGACTCTATAAAGAGAGAGGTTTTGACTCCTAAATGATGATGGTAATGTTTGGATCCATAGATCAAATAACCTCACAAGGTGCCTTTGTTCCAATCAAGATGCAAGCATATTTTTATAGTATTTAATCCAAATATCTAATCTATAGACACAAAAACCTCTAAGAAGAGAGATGTTTTGACTTCTCCTAAATGATGATGGTAGTGCCTAAATTCATAGACTAGATTACTCCATAAATCATAATTGTAAGCATTAAATCCATGTGCCTAATTAGAATCTCTGTAGAGAAATAAAAATGGAGGGAAAAGGGGTGGTGGTGTCCCTTTTTGTAAATTTAAATTCATAATTATCCTTGCTTATGCACTCTCTTTACCATTTTATTCATACAAGTGACAACTAATAGGAGATAAAAATAATATGTTGTACATGGATCATAATAAATTTGAAAATAAATTGTCCAAGAAATTAGAAGAATCAAAGGCTTTGATAAAAAAAATTGTGTGACTACGCAATTTTGCTCCATGCTTGGTATATAAGATAAATTTAAGTAATTTTATAAAGCATTTTTAAGTATTCAATGCATGTAGGTATATTTTATGTGTGTATGTGTATTCTACATCCTTATGTCTATTTATCTCCAATTATATCACCCTGATCCTAACCCAACCTTCCCACTTTTTAATTTATTATTATAGTTGTGTTTGTGCTAACGTTTCCTTGCTTACAACATGTAGTGTATTCCTAGTACTAGCTAAATTTAAGCAAAAAAATATCTTTAGTTTTACACTTTAACATATTGAGAAGTTTAACAAGTGGATTTGAAAATGATGATTTTCTCAATAGTGGCCTTTAGGAGAAGACTTACATGTAATAGTTGCATAGATTCATTTCTGATAGACCCATCACATTTGGTATGGTTTGACCTTTTCTAAGAATCACACATTTCTTCTCAAAATTTGGAAAAATATCTTATTCATAATTTATAACTTTTTTTAATTTTTAGATCAAAATTGCATAGGTTTTCTCATACATGTTCTATTAATGTGAAGGAATCTATCAAGAGGGGCACACTTATGATATGAAAATTATGAAAGTGTTGGTGGTCTTTTATTTCACAATAAGCATCCTAATCAAGGGTATCATAGTCCAACACTACCTTGTTAATGTTTATGATTTTGGATAGGCAAGAATATATTAAAGAAGCCATCATTAGGTATTTTTGTGTTTTGTATTTCCACCTATCTCTAATTCAAGGTAGGGATCAAAATAGAGTATTTGATGGAGCATAATGAAATATCGTTAAATCATATAGAGGAGTGGAGATCATCAAATTAAAAAACCAAGGAAAGCATCAAATTAATCTCAATAGTTTTTTACAAAAATCTCTTTATTTTACTTTAGCCATGTTTTAGTATTACAAGTATTCAATACGTGTAGTTATATTTAATGTGTGCACATATTCCACATACATACATCTACCTATCCCTAATTATATCATCTTGAGCTTGTATCAACCTTCCCACTTTTTAATTTATTATTATTTTTTTAAAGTTGGGCTTGTGCTAATGTTTCCTTGCTTACAATGTATAGTGTATTCCTAGGATTAGCCAAACATAAGTAAAAATATATCTTCACTTTGATACTTCAATACATTGGAAAGTATATCACATGGATTTAATAAGGGTACTTTTCTTAATAGGGTTCTTTAGGAGGATATTCACATATAATAGTTGGTTATATTACCACTGTTTGATAGGCTTCAAAAGTCTTTGTATTGAATTAATCTATATTAAGAATCATGAAATATATTTTTTGACTCATTGTTGTTCTTTATGCTGATGATTTTATCATCATTGAAAGTTTTAATTACTCAATTCATGAGGATGGAAACTTTTGAGGACTCTTGTGAGATTATGAATCTATGCCACTACTTTATAACCATTTAGATAATTTAGTCTTTTCTAGGTATTTCGCTATTTTTAGAATCAATATTTCTTACATCTATTATATAGCATTATTTTTTATGGATTAGCTCTTACATATATCTCTTCTACTTTGAAGATTCAAGCTAATTATCTTATTCTTTTTGTTGATATTATTTCCTTTTAGGCCTTAGTAAGAGTCCGCTTTGTCTCTACCACACTCCATGGGACATAACTTTCGCTATTAGTTTGTGTTTCAAATACATGTAGTTAACTACCCCATAAGAATTACTAGAAGGATTCTAAGTATATTTTATCCTAAATATCAAACGTATAGTTCAAGTTGTTATCTATTATAGTGTATCTTGTACCATCATGTTGAAATTATATATTTTTTTAGCACTTTTAAGAGGAAATTGAGTTTTGAAAGGGACCCCACAACCTTTTACAAACCATCCTGCCATAGAGGCAACCGAGAAGAAAATACAAAAAAAACACGAAAAGAAAGAGGCCCCCAAAACAACAAGGGAAACAAGAAGAATCAACCAATGAGAGAACCGAGATAGGTCTACATCATTGAGTCAAATTTGTTGACAACATTATCGAAAATTTGGAAAACCTCCTTAGCAAAATCTAAAGCCATCTTAATAGAGCTCCAAATCGTACGTTGCTTAATTTTAATCAGACGCAGGCTATGCAAAAGAGCACTTTTCTTCATAGAATATTCCTTCGGGGAATAAACATCAACCACCGATTTTTCCTTAATGAAATCTCTAGGAAGAACCTCCACTTCTTCCACTTTTGATAAGGAACGCCCCATTGAAGACATTACCATGTAAGCATTGGTATAGAAAATAGGTTCACATAGAGAGATTCAAATCCAGTTGTTTGGTGTTAATATCTTATACCAAAAGGCTACTACCACTATCCTAAGAGGTCTGATGGTTAATGCTATGTAGGTGCCTTCACAATAGAAATGACCTAAGATAGAGGTAGAGGTAAATACAACAAGTTTCATCAAACAATGATGTGAGAGGAAATTTATCTCTAATGTTATTTGAGCAACATCAGTTTTTGTTGTACACTATCGACCATAGTAGCTACTCTAGTTAAGACCATTCTCTCAGCATGATCACAAGGTGTCTCTAATTTGAGCAATATGCACATATATCTATATGGGTTTTAATCTAGAGACACATATGACTCTATAAAGAGAGAGTTTTTGGATCCTTCTAAATAATCATGGTAATGGTTGGATCCATAGATCAAATGACCCCATGAACCATCATTCCAAGCATTAGATCTATGCCCCTAATTAGAATCCTTGTAAATTAAAATATAAGTAAAATGGGCGATGGTGACCCTTTTTGAAAATTTAAATTTTATTTTTTGTCCTTAAGGAATCCCTTTTCCATAAAAAATCTTAGAATTGATAGTCAATACAAGATACAAATGATTTTTTTTATTTCCCAAATTCTTTTATGTTATACATAGTTCATAATATCTTGGAAAATAAATTGTCCAAGTGAAAGCACGAGATTCCGGTCAAAAGAAACACCAAGTGCGATTGCATTCAAAATTAATCACGCTTAAGTCCTAGGAATGTACATTGTATGAAACGAAAAGAGACATGTTGCAAGAGACGCAATCAGATAAAGAAAAACAGCCCTTTCATTAATTTCTTTCGATCTCTGTTACAATAATGCCTCCTCCCTTTTCAGGGGGTAGGAGCGCAAATAAGGTTTGATTACAATCGCCGAATGGTTCCTCCTTCCGCGTGCCCACGATTGCACTGGGCGGGCTAAGATGATGTCGCCGCTGATGTTGATGGGTTCTTCGCCTCTGTTGCTTTTCCTGCAAACAAAGAAATGATCAAGACGTTAGTAGCACCTGCTGCAAATGAAAACCATTCTCTCTCTAAAACTAACAAAATATGCATACGAATATTTGCCTGAAACCATGAAAACAGTGAATCCAAATTGCTTCAAAATCGATAGAAGGTAAGAACAGTCACTGAAGGCCATCGCCACCGAGGCAACTGGCCAATTCACCTTAAACCGGAATTCGTCCCGGGCGGGACGAATTCTGACTGTAATTCGTCCTTGGGTGGGACGAATTCTTCTGAATAGGAGAAATCGACTTGCTCGCTGCTCCAATGTCGGATCTCGGGACTTGCAAAACTCCTGCAAATAGGGGGGTTAGGTAATTGGGGCCATTTTGGTACGACCCATATGGTCGGATTTTCCCAATTTGACCTCCTCCCTCGGGAATTTAACCTTGACACCTGCAAGTTAGCGAAACGATAAAGCAATACAAAACACCCTAAACTCTGACCAAAAGCTACAAAATTGCAATTATAGACTAATCAGACCTAGTAACATAGAATGCAATCTAAAAATTAATCTAAAGTGCTCAAAAATTGAAATTAGAATTTGGGGGTGCGGGGGTGCCCAAGTGGGCCTCCCACCGTTGGCCCTCGATTTTGGAGCCAATCCACCAAGGATGGGCCCAAAACCTTTTAGGATTGGGGGGTCGGCGAATTGGTAGGTTTAGATGTCCATGCGTCGGATTTGAGTAAGGTTCGAGCTTCCAAAAAGGCCACCCAACAACCTCCCTTGCAAAAGAGATTGATGGATGTAGGAAGGTGAACAAAGGGGGATGCAAGTGAGTCTTCAATTCGGCAGCACTTCGTTGCTTGAACACTCCTTTTACCTACCTGTTTTGGGTGAGAAAAGTCCCACCTTTTATAGACCCAAGGGGTCTCTTTTGGGAGGGAAGCACAAAAGCCAAGTGTTGACCATGGGCGCCATGTGGCGGTCTTGTCTTCCCATGAGGGAGGGGAGTCCTTCACTGACTTGAACTTTGATAAATGCTTCTTGTAACAGTCCTCTAATGGCCCCTCTATCCACTTACACATGCGTGCAAGGTAGGAGCCCTTAACTGACTGTTCTGGGTTGCCACTTGGCACCATCTGCCTTTTTTGCCCGTTAAGCTTAGAATCCGTCCCACCCAGGGACGGATTCAGAATTCGTCCTGGGGTGGGACGGATTCTATATGGATTCTATTTTGAATTCGTCCCTGGGTGAGACGAATACTGTGCAAAGTGTCCAAGTGTCCGGGTGTTTCTGTTACACGGTACCGGCTCCTAACAACCTGCAAGCAAAAATAAAAAAATAAAAATAATAATAATAATAATAAGTAAAATAAAAATAAAATTTTCAATTCTAAGGTTTCTAACCTTAGTTGTTAAACAAAAAACATTACAAAAAATTCTTAAGGTTTTGAAAAGCGCAACACAAAAACAATGCATTCAGTTAAAGCAAAATAAGCCCTAGGGTCACTTACAGGACTCGCCTCGGCTCCGCCGCTCGAACCAGTTTGTGCACTCATGATGGCAAAGAGAATTCCAGTAGCGCTTCGCTTCGCAGAATTACTTCCTCCTCCCAGAGCTCCAAAATTGCAAGAAAAAGAATGACACAAATGAGCCCAAAATCAAGTTTTGGCCCTTAAATAGGCCTTTTGCACTGGAATTCGTCCTTGACTGGGACGAGCACTCTGATTAGCGCTCGTCCCACCCAGGGACGAATTCAGGCCAGCAAAAAAAAATTAAGAAAAATGACTAAAAATGCACTAAAAAGACAATAAAACTGCCTGACAGGATTGCAAATGCAACTGACAGCATGGGCATACAAAATCGACATCGGGGTCACAAATTATCAATATCCTACTCCCTAAGAAGGCTACCATAGCCGGACCGCTCCAGGGGAAGACAGATTTTGAAAATTTAATCCCCAAAATAATGTCACAAAAACAACAAAAATAGTACAAAATTTAACAAAAACACAACAAAAGCATTGCCAGGCATAAGTGCTCATGCACTTAACCTCTAGGCAAAGAAAATCGATGTCGAGGCCCAAATTATCGCTCTCCTAGTTCCCCAAGAAGGCTATCATAGCCGGACCGCTCCACGGGAAATAGGTTTTCGACGATTTCACCTCATTATGACGTCACCAAAAGGGCTAACACCCACCAAAAATAGGTCCATATGTTGGAAAAATTGCACACGCTTAACGGTAAACCCTCTAAAGGCAAACCTTGCACAAGTCATCTTGGGTCAAGCGACTCGTCGCTTCTCTCACGAAGGTCATTCCCTCATCGATTCGTCGCTTGAGGGGGTAGTCACACTTAGTCACCAATCAACAATCACACACCCAATTAAGGAAAACAACATGCATTCAAAGAATCATTGACAAAGACAATCACGCTCCTGCTTGGGGCAGTAAACAAGCAACAATCAAATCAATCAAACACTTGGCATTTCGTGAATAATGAACACAAGGTTCCCCCTGAGGATAAAAACGCCCTTCACTTGTTCATGACTAATCAATGTCCAAGTTCAAGTCACACCTCACCAAAACAGGTTAATACTTGAAATCAAATTCCTTAGCTCGTCAGAAGCAAGGATTTAAGAATGCATGCCCTTTCCATACTTGGGGCATCAAAAGTTGGTTAGGTTACCAAGAAACCCTAATCATTAGTGCTTTGGTTATCTATTTTTGCTCAACGATCGCGTCACCCGCAGTGCTTCCCAAAAAGGGGCATCCGTAGACACCAAAATAGCACCAATCCGATTATGTGATCGCAAACACCGATCGCTTTGACAAACACAGCCCCCAGGGGCAGCCCTCAGAGGTCAAACAGTGGTCTTAACCACTTTCATAGCAATTTTGTAAGGTCAAGGAGCAATTTGGCACACTTGGGCACTTTGCCCAGTATTCGTCTCACCCAGGGACGAATTCAAAATAGAATCCGTCCCACCCCAGGACGAATTCTGAATCCGTCCCTGGGTGGGACGAATTCTAAGCTTAACGGGCAAAAGGGCAAATGGTGCCAAGTGGCAGCCCAGAACAGTCAGTTAAGGGCTCCTACCTTGCACGCATGTGTAAGTGGACAGAGGGCCGTTAGAGGACCGTTACAAGAAGCATTTATCAAAGTTCAAGTCAGTGAAGGACTCCCCTCCCTCATGGGAAGACAAGACCGCCACATGGCGCCCATGGTCAACACTTGGCTTTTGTGCTTCCCTCCCAAAAGAGACCCCTTGGGTCTATAAAAGGTGGGACTTTTCTCACCCAAAATAGGCAGGTGGAAGGAGTGTTCAAGCAACGAAGTGCTTCCGAATCGAAGACTCATTTGCATCCCCCTTTGTTCACCTTCCTACATCCATCAATCTCTTTTGCAAGGGAGGTTGTTGGGTGGCCCTTGGAAGCTCGAACCTTACTCAAATTCGACGCATGGACATCTGAACCTACCAATTCGCCAACCCCCTAATCCTAAAATGTTTTGGGCCCATCCTTGGTGGATTGGCTCCAAAATCGAGGGCCAACGGTGGGAGGCCCACTTGGGCACCCCCGCACCCCCAAGTTCTAATTTCAGTTTTTGAGCACTTTCATTAATTTCTTTCAATCTCTGTTACAATAATAATAACCAACCTGTCAGTTCCCACCGTGATCGCCACTGAAAGCACGAGATTCCGGTCAAAAGAAACACCAAGTGCGATTGCATTCAAAATTAATCACGCTTAAGTCCTAGGAATGTACATTGTATGAAACGAAAAGAGACATGTTGCAAGAGACGCAATCAGATAAAGAAAAACAGCCCTTTCATTAATTTCTTTCGATCTCTGTTACAATAATGCCTCCTCCCTTTTCAGGGGGTAGGAGCGCAAATAAGGTTTGATTACAATCGCTGAATGGTTCCTCCTTCCGCGTGCCCACGATTGCACTGGGCGGGCTAAGATGATGCCGCAGCTGATGTTGATGGGTTCTTCGCCTCTGCTTCTTTTCCTGCAAACAAAGAAATGATCAAGACGTTAGTAGCACCTGCTGCAAATGAAAACCATTCTCTCTCTAAAACTAACAAAATATGCATACGAATATTTGCCTGAAACCATGAAAACAAGTGAATCCAAATTGCTTCAAAATCGACGAAGGTAAGAACAAGTCACCGAAGGCCACTGCCACCGAGGCAGCTGGCCAATTCACCTTAAACCGGAATTCGTCCCCAGGCGGGACGATTCGACTGTAATTCGTCCCTGGGTGGGACGAATTCTTCTGAATAGGAGAAATCGACCTGCTGCTGCTCCAATGTCGGATCTCGGGACCTGCAAAACTCCTAAAAATAGGGGGGTTAGGTAATTGGGGCCATTTTGGGACGACCCAGATGGTCGGATTTTCCCAATTTGACCTCCTCCCTCGGGAATTTAACCTTGACACCTGTAAGTTAGCGAAACGACAAAGCAATACAAAACACCCTAAACTCTGACCAAAAGCTACAAAATTGCAATTATGGACTAATCAGACCTAGTAACATAGAATGCAATCTAAAAAATAATCTAAAGTGCTCAAAAACTGAAATTAGAACTTGGGGGTGCGGGGGTGCCCAAGTGGGCCTCCCACCGTTGGCCCTCGATTTTGGAGCCAATCCACCAAGGATGGGCCCAAAACATTTTAGGATTGGGGGGTCGGCGAATTGGTAGGTTTAGATGTCCATGCGTCGGATTTGAGTAAGGTTCGAGCTTCCAAAGGCCACCCAACAACCTCCCTTGCAAAAGAGATTGATGGATGTAGGAAGGTGAACAAAGGGGGATGCAAATGAGTCTTCGATTTGGAGCACTTCGTTGCTTGAACACTCCTTCCACTCGCCTCGTTTTGGGTGAGAAAAGTCCCACCTTTTATAGACCCAAGGGGTCTCTTTTGGGAGGGAAGCACAAAAGCCAAGTGTTGACCATGGGCGCCATGTGGCGGTCTTGTCTTCCCATGAGGGAGGGGAGTCCTTCACTGACTTGAACTTTGATAAATGCTTCTTGTAATAGTCCTCTAACGGCCCCTCTGTCCACTTACACATGCGTGCAAGGTAGGAGCCCTTAACTGACTATTCTGGGCTGCCACTTGGCACCATTTGCCCTTTTGCCCGTTAAGCTTAGAATTCGTCCCACCCAGGGACGGATTCAGAATTCGTCTTGGGGTGGGACGGATTCTATTTTGAATTCGTCCCTGGGTGAGACGAATACTGGGCAAAGTGCCCAAGTGTGCCAAATTGCTCCTTGACCTTACAAAATTGCTATGAAAGTGGTTAAGACCACTGTTTGACCTCTGAGGGCTGCCCTGGGCATTAATTTCTTTCGATCTCTGTTACAATAATGCCTCCTCCCTTTTTAGGGGGTAGGAGCGCAAATAAGGTTTGATTACAATCGCTGAATGGTTCCTCCTTCCGCGTGCCCACGATTGCACTGGGCGGGCTAAGATGATGCCACCGTTGATGTTGATGGGTTCTTCGCCTCTGCTGCTTTTCCTGCAAACAAAGAAATGCTCAAGACGTTAGTAGCACCTGCTGCAAATGAAAACCATTCTCTCTCTAAAACTAACAAAATATGCATACGAATATTTGCCTGAAACCATGAAAACAGTGAATCCAAATTGCTTCAAAATAGACGAAGGTAAGAACGATCACCGAAGGCCACCGCCACGAGGCAGTGGCCAATTCACCTTAAACCGGAATTCGTCCCTGGGCAGGACGAATTCTGACTGTAATTCGTCCCTGGGTGGGACGAATTCTTCTGAATAGGAGAAATCGACCTGCTGCTGCTCCAATGTCAGATCTCGGGACCTGCAAAACTCCTGCAAATAGGGGGGTTAGGTAATTGGGGCCATTTTGGGACGACCCAGATGGTCGGATTTTCCCAATTTGACCTCCTCCCTCAAGAATATAACCTTGACACCTGCAAGTTAGCGAAACGATAAAGCAATACAAAAAACCCTAAACTCTGACCAAAAGCTACCAAATTGCAATTATAGACTAATCAGACCTAGTAACACAGAATGCAATCTAAAAATTAATCTAAAGTGCTCAAAAACTGAAATTAGAATTTGGGGGTGCGGGGGTGCCCAAGTGGGCCTCCCACCGTTGGCCCTCGATTTTGGAGCCAATCCACCAAGGATGGGCCCAAAACCTTTTAGGATTGGGGGTCGGCGAAGTGGTAGGTTCAGATGTCCATGCGTCGGATTTGAGTAAGGTTCGAGCTTCCAAAAAGGCCACCCAACAACCTCCCTTGCAAAAGAGATTGATGGATGTAGGAAGGTGAACAAAGGGGGATGCAAGTGAGTCTTCAATTCGGCAGCACTTCGTTGCTTGAACACTCCTTCTACCTGCCTATTTTGGGTGAGAAAAGTCCCACCTTTTATAGACCCAAGGGGTCTCTTTTGGGAGGGAAGCACAAAAGCCAAGTGTTGACCATGGGCGCCATGTGGCGCTCTTGTCTTCCCATGAGGGAGGGGAGTCCTTCATTGACTTGAACTTTGATAAATGCTTCTTGTAACAGTCCTCTAACGGCCCCTCTGTCCACTTACACATGCGTGCAAGGTAGGAGCCCTTAACTGACTGTTCTAGGCTGCCACTTGGCACCATCTGTCTTTTTTGCCCGTTAAGCTTAGAATCCGTCCCACCCAGGGACGGATTCAGAATTCGTCCTGGGGTGGGATGGATTCTATACGGATTCTATTTTGAATTCGTCCCTGGGTGAGACGAATACTGGGTAAAGTGTCCAAGTGTGCCAAATTGCTCCTTGACCTTACAAAATTGCTATGAAAGTGGTTAAGACCACTGTTTAACCTCTGAGGGCTGCCCTGGGGGCTGTGTTTGTCAAAGCGATCAGTGTTTGCAGTCACATAATCGGATTGGTGCTGTTTTGGTGTCTACACCAAGAGATTCAAATAAGAATGAGAGGATCCAATCAAATATTTTACATGAACAAGAAATACCACCTTGAGGGTGTTACCATGTAAGCTCATAATGAGATTGACCTAAAGAGATTTAAACTTGACTATATATTTTCAACATCTTATACCAAAAGATTATTCTCGTTATGCTAAGAGGTCTAATGGTTAATGCTATGTAGGTTTCCTCGTGAGAGATATGACCACTTATAGAGGCTAAGGAAAAGAGGATGAGTTTTATCAAAAATAAGGTGAGGGGTAATCAATCTTAATATTTTTTTAGAAGTGTCATTCGTTGTTGTTTCCTATACACCTTATAAGGTTCTCCAACCAAGACTACTCATTCATCGTGATCACAAGGTGCCTTTTTTCCAATCAAGTGCACACATATTTTTATGGTATCTAACCCAAAGGTATAATATATAGAGGGAGGTTTTGACTCCTAAATGAAGATGGTAGTGCCTAAATTCATAGACTATATTACCCCGTAAACCATCATTCCAAGCATTAAATCCTTGTGCATAATTAGAATATCTATAGAGAAAGAAAAAAAGGTGTGAAAAGTGGTGGTGGTGCCCTTTTTTATAAATTAAATTCAAAATTATCCTTGCTTACTGAATCCCTTTGCCAGTCAAATCGTAGAAGTGATAACTAATAGGATATAAAAATATTATGTTGCACATGGATCATAACAAATTGGGAAATAAATTATCCCAGAAATTAGAATAAAAATCAAAGGCTTTGATAAGCAATTTGTGTGACTAAGCAATGTCGTTCCATGCTTGTTATAGAAGATAAAATTGAAGTAATTTTATAAATAATTTTAAGTATTCAATGCATGTAGTTATATTTTATGTGCGTGTGTGTGTATTTTGCATCCTTATGTCTACCTATCCCATATTATATCACCTTGACCCTAACCTAACCTTCCCACTTTTTAATTTATTATTATAGTTGGGTTTGTGCTCATGTTTCCTTGCTTACAACATGTAGTGTATTCCTAGGACTAGCTAAATTTAAGCAAAAGTATATCTTTAGTTTGATACTTTAACATATTGGGAAGTTTATCAAGTGGATTTGATAAGGGTACTTTTCTCAATAGTGGCCTTTAGGAGGATATTTACACGTAATAGTTGCTTAGATTCATTTCTGATAGACCCATCACATTTGGTATGGATTTGATCCTTTGTAAGAATCACACATTTCTTCCCCAAATTTGGATGGTTAACTAATATATCCTATTCATAATTCAAAACTTTACCAATTTTTAGATCAAAATTGCATAGGTGTTATCATACATGTTCTATTAATGTGAAGGAATATTTCAAGAGGGGCACACTTATGATATGAACATTATGAAAGTTTTGGGTTTTTGTTTCACAATAAGCATCCTAATAAAGGGCATCATAGTCCATCACTAACATGTTAGTGTTTATAATTTTTGATAAGCTAGAATAGATTAAAGAAGCCAACATTAGGTATTTTGTGTTTTTGTGTTTCCACCTATTTTGTGCTAATGTTTCCTTTCTTACAATGTGTAGTGTATTCCTAGGAAAAGCCAAATGTAAGTAAAAAGGTATCTTTACGTTGATGCTTCAACACATTGGAAAGTATATCACATGGATTTGATAAGGGTGCTTTTCTTAATAGGGTTCTTCAGGGGGATATTTACATGTAATAGTTGGTTAGATTCATTTAGGATGGATCCATACCACTGTTTTATAGGCTCAAAAAGACTTTGTATGGAATTAATCTATGTTAAGAATCATGAAATATATTTTTTGACACATTGTTGTGCTTTACGTTGATGATTTGAATATCATTGAAAGTTTAATTTACTTAACTCATGAGATGATGGCAACGTTTGAGGACTCTTGTGAGATAATAAATCTATGCCACTACTTTATAACCATTTAGATAGTTTAATGTTTTCTAGGTATTTTGCTATTTTTAGAATCAATATTTCTTAGATCTATTATATAGCATTATTTTCAATTGATTAGCTCTTACACATATCTCTTCTATTTAAGCTTCAAGCTAATTATATTATTCTTTTGGCTGATATTATTTCCTTTTAGTCCTTAGTAAGAGGCCTCTTTATCTCTACCACACTCCGTGGCACAACTTTTGCAATTAGTTTGTATTTCAAATACATGTAGTTAACTACCCCATAAGAATTACTAGAAGGGTTCTATGTACATTTTCTCTTAAATATCAAGGGTATAGTTCAAGTGGTTATCTATTATAGTGTATCTTCTACCATCGTGTTGAAATGATATTCAAAAGTGATTGTGTCATTGATATTGACAATACAAATTTCACTTTAGATTAATTGATCTCTTTATGATTTAGATCATTTTTTTTTATTTTTTAGGAATGTAATACCATATATCTATCTTGCATAAGTATAAAATTTTACATTATTGCCCTCTTTAGAAATACTCTGATTTAATGTATAATTGAATAAATCTATTATTTAGAACCATAAATAAAAAATAAAACACACGCACATGTGTCTACGTATATTAATAAACATAAATATAAAATATAAAGAACTGCCACATGACTTTGAGTGTGAACAAAAGTGCATTAACATGAAAGCGAAATCTCAATATCTCCCTCTTAATTCTTATTTTAATTTAAAATTATTTTAGATACCAAGAGATATGTTTATAATCTTGTTCTATAAACATGATGGAGTTGCAGATCCTTCTTGATAGTCATGTTAATATGCATAAAAACCAACACATTTTCTTGATGTTTAAATCCTATGCATCCATGGATTCCTTAATGATATGACATCTAATACATTCTAACAACGCACTAAACTTATATGAGTATCCATGATGTATGGTAGCCAATGCAAAATATTTACTATTTCTTATATATTTTTAAATTTATCACACTTCAACCCTTTAGTAACATGTGTTTACACCATAATCCACATAAATGGATTTGTATTTCAAAGTTGAATTGTGTTTCATGTGGATGATCAAAATCAAAATGAATGACTTGAAAAGATAATTATAAACAAATAATTATATTAAACTAATCTTTAAATTTTGAAATATGAAATTAGGATCTAAGTTCAATTATTGTTACAAGAAATTACCACCATTACTGTTTTGCAATTTAATTATTGTTAACATCGCTGATGGTGACCACCTTATCGTCATCTCTCATTTTGATTTGTATCTATAAAATTTAGTAATGTGAATCTACTAAAAGTATTACAAAGAAAAAATACGGATAGTTATTCATAAAATATTAAAAGATTATCAAATTGTAAACCTATAACACTTTTAAAATATAATAAATATTATAATGGTTATAATTCTATCCATTAGATGTCTATACAATTATTTTTGTACGTTAAAACTAAGACAACTCTCACATAATAACACCATGACTCCTGTTAATTGTAAAAAATAATAAATTATATTAAGTAAAGCGAAAATGAAAACTCATAATTCACATCCTATATTATTTGGAATATAATTGTTTTGATTGTAGAGGAGATGGTTTTTCACCTAGATATACAAGACGAGTTTTATGGACAGTAGAAAAAATATGTAAAGAGGCAGAGTAAGTGCTTGCATTTTGACGTTAAATGATTACATTGGCGGAAACAAAGAAGCAAAGAAAGGAACGTGCGAAATTGGAGATTCTTAATATACATAGGTAACTAAGAAGAGAAGGGTTAGAGAGAATCGCAGTCTGTGTGCTGGAAGGAGAGCATGTTGTCGGCATCGCTGTAAAGGATGTGGAAGTTCTGCTGCTGTATGTTGCCGAAGATAGAAGGGGCCGATCCAAGCAATCCAGAGGAACTCAGCATGGCCAGGCACAAGAGATCGTCAAACTGAACAAAATAGTTGTCTGTGGGAAGTTCATAGTCCACACCGCCTTTGAAGTTGAAGGTAAGGGAGGGCAAGCTGACTTTACCTGATCCTGAAGGCATGTCATAACAGAGATCTAGCCCCACAGAAGAGCCGTCTGCGGGAGTGAGATCTACTGCGGATTGAATGGCTTTCTTGAGTGGAGAGTAGGCTGCATCGTCGAGGATGGTAACGGTGGTTCCAGAGTCAATAATCATGCCTCCGCTGCCGTCCGGTTTGAGATCAAAAGTCCCGGGAGGAATATCGAGGGGTGAGCCATCGACGGTGATACCTGTAATGGGAATGTACCAGAAGGTGGGAATGATGCTGCTCTTAATCAGCGTCATAGACTTAACGTTTCCTCCCCCCAAGTCAGCAGCGTCCCCGAAAAAGAGAGGGCTGGTTTTGGAAGGAGAGTCGGAGATGGACAAGAGGCAGTAAGAGAATTTGTTGTCCACCTTGGAGCCCAACTGTGAGATGAGTGAGAGGCCACCTCTTCCCAATCCCACCAGACCTCCGCCCTGAGTGAACCCTTGACCTTCGTTGTCATGTCCGCATCCGAAACCAATGTGGGGAACCTTGTTGCCACTTCCACTCCCTATTGTTAACGTTTCGTAAGAGAGGTCGCCACTGGTAAACGACCCATCACCATACTGATAGAAAAAGGTACAATCTGGATCGCAGCCGGTTTGTGTATCGCCCAATGCATCGCAAAGAGAATCGCCGCACGGAACTGTGGAATACGTGGAGGATTTGGAGGGGTCGAAGATTGGCGTAGGTTGCTGGAAGCATTCCTCGCAAGGCTTGCATTGAGTCCATATGAGATCGCTCCCCGTGTCCACAATCGCATCAAAGCTCACAGAAGGGCTCCCGACTCCAACCGTCATCAGAAATTCTCCGTCTCCCACATGAACAGGCGTCTCAGGATCTAGTTGTACAAATGTAGTAGATTTGCCCGAGCCTGCCTTAGCCGTTGCCTGCTGCTGCTTCTGCTTCTGCTTAACCACTGCGTCTATATTCTGGACTCGTTTCTTACTTCTAAGCACCGCAGACTGGAATCGCTCGCTAAAGCTCAACTCTCTCTCGTGCTCTCCTTCTCTCCCTCCCCATCTGCGCGTCAAATTCACCCTCATCAGCGCCAGCTTTACGTTTTCCTTCTCATTCATGTGCTTCGGCCAAGTATTAAACAGTCTGTCAGAGGAAGACGCTATGCCCGGAACAGTGATACATGATATTAAGGCCACAAGGGCCAGCTTGCGGGCTAAATAGAAACTCAAAAACCCACACCTTGGCCATTCCATTTTCATTTTTCCACTTCCACTTTCTCCCGCAGAGTGGCAACCAACCAAAGGAAATACTTCTCGGCTTTCTGTTTGCTCATCTTCTCGGCTGCACTGGACTCTATATATAGATATAAATGAGCAGAACAACGGAGAGCGGGGGTTTGCACAGACCCAACACCTTCCTCCATCCTCCTCTCAACGTTCTCCTCTCTATGTCTGTCAATCAAAATCCACGACGTCTATGTCTTTCACGCAACCCATTCCTTTCAGTCGAAGCTAAAAATATGCCACTAGGAAATTTCTGTTTCAACCAATTCTCCTTCCTCTCCTCCTAGGCTACGTTGTTAGTAATTTTTACATACCGACAAGGAATGCTATGTTGAGCTACATATCACATCTCGTCCTCCTTCTCAATCTCTGTCTTTCTGCTCATTTTCTATGCCAAAGCATCTCAATTAAAGACGGTCGCCCTCTATTATATTCCCCCGCCTGCACTTTCTGTCCTCTTGTTATCCCGAAGAACCTTCCACTATAGCCATGTATTATGCACATCGATATAAAAACAAACCATGAAAATTTATTCTTTATCATTCATTCAAATAACGGTATCGGACTAGCTTCTTTGTGTATATATATATCTTATTTGTGCACTAAAATAAAGGTGCCGTATGTATTACGGTAGGTTTTAATTTTTTTTTGGTAAGTTTATTTTATGTTTAGTGATTGAAATGGAATTTATTAGTAGTGAAATGAAATTAATTGTTATTATAATTGTTTGATAAAACACAATTATATTATATCAATATATATTATTTTGCTTCATAAGATATTATAGCTAGGTTTTTTAACCATTTAAACTATTGAGTAAATTTTAAAATCCACACATGATACTAAAATATTAGTTTTAGGTGTGGAAAATCTCATTTCCCATACCACTACTTTTTTTAAATCCCTAAACAAGTTTTATATTTCAACACAATATACTAGGCATGTTTAGGTGATCACATACTTCACGTTAGTTTTTATTTTTAATTTTAAAGGATAGTAAGTTGATGATTCACTTTAAATTGTCCAGTAGAAAGAGATAAAAAGAAATCTCTTTTTAGAAACGAATAGAAGAAAACCATCGACTCAAATTCTATACATAAAGTGTGAAAAGATAAAATACAACCACCATAAAAGATCACTATCCATAAATTATATTATACAACATTTATAAGAAATAAAGAGTGTGAGAGGGATATTTGTTGTAATACACAAACCCCAAATTACATCAGAAAGTTTAACCTACGTCGACATAATGAGTGGGCTTCAGGTTAATTACAAATATTAAATAAGGTTTGACCATGACAAAGTTAATTATGGTTTATTGGATTTATATAATAAAATTTTTAAAAATATTATATACATTGCAAAATAAAATGCCTTTATGCCTGTCTAATACATCACATAATGTTGGGTCTTGGCCATGAATCAGATTACAAATATAACATCCTCCCATAATATGAACTGAGGGATCAATGAGAGAAGACATTAGTGACAATAATATCTTCCTTCTATAATGGATGCTCTAGTGGTCCCCTACAGATCCATCAAAATCTCGCTCTTCGTTTAAAAGACGTCCACATTACTTCAAGAACATAGCTTCAATATTCTATAGCTTTACCAAGCAATTCTTCATAGGAAATCCCTCCCTTTTATAGTAGAAATTTTCCTTTTCTTTGAAGACTTAGCCTTACCCATGGTTCCATGGGTCTTAGCCTCCTTGGATTGAAATTTCTTTGCATGAGCATGTATGAGAGGAGTTTCACCATCATAATTCTATATTACCACCTAAAAGTAAACTAGAATAGAGAAAAGCTAATCAAGAGTAAGTCATTTGGGATTCTAAGAACATAGGAATCATATAAACTATTAGGTTCAATATCTAAAAGGAAGGTGAGATATTAGCAAGGAAATCTTAATGTGTTCTACCTCGTTTTTATTTCCTCTTAAAGATGCAATATAGTCCTTAACATTATTAAACTTGACTAGATTTGGAAAAAAGCTCTAATTCCAAGAGACTTACTTTATTATTATCAACATTTCTAAAATGCTTATGCAACTCTGACCATAACTTTTGAGGATCACTCTCTTATTTGACATAGAAAAGCAACTCCGATTCAATCAACAAGGAAAATAAACCTAGAGTCTCTCGTATATTTTGGTGCTGAGCTTCATCATCAAGAACCATCACTTAATCCTTCTTAAATATATATCAAAAGTTCTTACTTCATAGCAAGATGATCATTTGAGTTGACCAAATAATATCATTTTAGCCATTATGGAAAGTAACTAGGGCTTCATGGTCAATCTTACACAATTTAACCCATAATTCTATAAAGGTCCATACACTGATGCCACCAATGTATAGATGTCAAAATATAATACAATTTGAAAATAATGACCTCTTGTACATATGAGCTACAACCTTCAAAATATTTTCCTCTATGGACCCCTAAAAATTAAAATTTAAAGTCTTTAAGATCAGAAAAGTAGTATCCATATTTGGTCTCCTACTTGGCGATTCATTGGATCACTCCAATCTATTTTTATCACCTCAACTCTTTTTAATCACCATTCCACATGCTTTGCTTTTATTGGTTGAATGGCTTTGAATAGGTAAAAAAAAGTCTTTTTGTTCTCATTAAATATCATGTTGTTATCTACCACACCCAACCATTGAGTTATAAGGGTTATATACTTACACAAACACTAGTAGAGAGTTTTGAACTATGAACCTATGATAAATGAATGAGTTAGATAAATTTATCTAATCTCTTTTCAACACCTTCATGTTGGGATGAAGTGCCCCACTCATCCCTTAAGGTGTGCATGTCATTCTAAAATGCATAAAGGCTACTTGAACCCTAAACTAAGATCATTCTAATCTTAGTTGAAGGTTGTCATTAATAAACCAATGGCCATAGATGGGGTTGTTGGAGGAACACCCCATTGAGGACATTACCATGTAAGCATTGGTATAGAAAGGAGGTTCATATAGAGAGATTCAGACCCAGTTGTTTGGTGTCAATATCTTATGCCAAAAGGCTACTACCACTATGCTTAGAGGTCTGATGGTTAATGCTATGTAGGTACCTTTGCAAGATAAATGACCTAAGATAGAGGTTGAGCTGAAGACAACAAGTTTCATCAAAAAATGATGTGAGAGGAAATTTACCTCTAATGTTCTTTTAGTAACATCATTTGTTGTTGTACACTATCCACCTTAGTAGCTGCTTTAGTTAAGACTACTCGCTTGCCATGATTATAAGATGTCTCTACTCTAATCAAGATTCATGTATATCTATATGGTGTTTGATCTAGAGACACATATGACTCTATAAAGAGAGATGTTTTGACTCCTAAATGATGATGGTAATGTTTGGATCCATAGATCAAATAACCTCACAAGGTGCCTTTGTTCCAATCAAGATGCAAGCATATTTTTATAGTATTTAATCCAAATATCTAATGTATAGACACAAAAACCTCTAAGAAGAGAGATGTTTTGACTTCTCCTAAATGATGATGGTAGTGCCTAAATTCATAGACTAGATTACTCCATAAATCATAATTGTAAGCATTAAATCCATGTGCCTAATTAGAATCTCTATAGAGAAATAAAAATGGAGGGAAAATGGGTGGTGGTGTCCCTTTTTGTAAATTTAAATTCATAATTATCCTTGCTTATGCACTCTCTTTACCATTTTATTCATACAAGTGACAACTAATAGGAGATAAAAATAATATGTTGTACATGGATCATAATAAATTTGAAAATAAATTGTCCAAGAAATTAGAAGAATCAAAGGCTTTGATAAAAAAAATTGTGTGACTACGCAATTTTGCTCCATGCTTGGTATATAAGATAAATTTAAGTAATTTTATAAAGCATTTTTAAGTATTCAATGCATGTAGGTATATTTTATGTGTGTATGTGTATTCTACATCCTTATGTCTATTTATCTCCAATTATATCACCCTGATCCTAACCCAACCTTCCCACTTTTTAATTTATTATTATAGTTGCGTTTGTGCTAACGTTTCCTTGCTTACAACATGTAGTGTATTCCTAGTACTAGCTAAATTTAAGCAAAAAAATATCTTTAGTTTTACACTTTAACATATTGAGAAGTTTAACAAGTGGATTTGAAAATGATGATTTTCTCAATAGTGGCCTTTAGGAGAAGACTTACACGTAATAGTTGCATAGATTCATTTCTGATAGACCCATCACATTTGGTATGGTTTGACCTTTTCTAAGAATCACACATTTCTTCTCAAAATTTGGAAAAATATCTTATTCATAATTTATAACTTTTTTTAATTTTTAGATCAAAATTGCATAGGTTTTCTCATACATGTTCTATTAATGTGAAGGAATCTATCAAGAGGGGCACACTTATGATATGAACATTATGAAAGTGTTGGTGGTCTTTTATTTCACAATAAGCATCCTAATCAAGGGTATCATAGTCCAACACTACCTTGTTAATGTTTATGATTTTGGATAGGCAAGAATATATTAAAGAAGCCATCATTAGGTATTTTTGTGTTTTGTATTTCCACCTATCTCTAATTCAAGGTAGGGATCAAAATAGAGTATTTGATGGAGCATAATGAAATATCGTTAAATCATATAGAGGAGTGGAGATCATAAAATTAAAAAACCAAGGAAAGCATCAAATTAATCTCAATAGTTTTTTACAAAAATCTCTTTATTTTACTTTAGCCATGTTTTAGTATTACAAGTATTCAATATGTGTAGTTATATTTAATGTGTGCACATATTCCACATACATACATCTACCTATCCCTAATTATATCATCTTGAGCCTGTATCAACCTTCCCACTTTTTAATTTATTATTATTTTTTTAAAGTTGGGCTTGTGCTAATGTTTCCTTGCTTACAATGTATAGTGTATTCCTAGGATTAGCCAAACATAAGTAAAAATATATCTTCACTTTGATACTTCAATACATTGGAAAGTATATCACATGGATTTAATAAGGGTACTTTTCTTAATAGGGTTCTTTAGGAGGATATTCACATATAATAGTTGGTTATATTACCACTGTTTGATAGGCTTCAAAAGTCTTTGTATTGAATTAATCTATATTAAGAATCATGAAATATATTTTTTGACTCATTGTTGTTCTTTATGCTGATGATTTTATCATCATTGAAAGTTTTATTTACTCAATTCATGAGGATGGAAACTTTTGAGGACTCTTGTGAGATTATGAATCTATGCCACTACTTTATAACCATTTAGATAATTTAGTCTTTTCTAGGCATTTCGCTATTTTTAGAATCAATATTTCTTACATCTATTATATAGCATTATTTTTTATGGATTAGCTCTTACATATATCTCTTCTACTTTGAAGATTCAAGCTAATTATCTTATTCTTTTTGTTGATATTATTTCCTTTTAGGCCTTAGTAAGAGTCCGCTTTGTCTCTACCACACTCCATGGGACATAACTTTCGCTATTAGTTTGTGTTTCAAATACATGTAGTTAACTACCCCATAAGAATTACTAGAAGGATTCTAAGTATATTTTATCCTAAATATCAAACGTATAGTTCAAGTTGTTATCTATTATAGTGTATCTTGTACCATCATGTTGAAATTATATATTTTTTTAGCACTTTTAAGAGGAAATTGAGTTTTGAAAGGGACCCCACAACCTTTTACAAACCATCCTGCCATAGAGGCAGCCAGAAGCAAATACAAAAAAAACACTGAAAAGAAAGAGGCCCCCAAAACAACAAGGGAAACAAGAAGAATCAACCAATGAGAGAACCGAGATAGGTCTACATCATTGAGTCAAATTTTTTGACAAAATTATCGAAAATTTGGAAAACCTCCTTAGCAAAATCTAAAGCCATCTTAATAGAGCTCCAAATCGTACGTTGCTTAATTTTAATCAGACGCAGGCTATGCAAAAGAGCACTTTTCTTCACAGAATATTCCTTCGGGGAATAAACATCAACCACCGATTTTTCCTTAATGAAATCTCTAGGAAGAACCTCCACTTCTTCCACTTTTTATAAGGAACGCCCCATTGAAGACATTACCATGTAAGCATTGGTATAGAAAATAGGTTCACATAGAGAGATTCAAATCCAGTTGTTTGGTGTTAATATCTTATACCAAAAGGCTACTACCACTATCCTAAGAGGTCTGATGGTTAATGCTATGTAGGTGCCTTCACAATAGAAATGACCTAAGATAGAGGTAGAGGTAAATACAACAAGTTTCATCAAACAATGATGTGAG
>JAQPPZ010009880.1:0-27818 GCA_028583015.1 Wollemia nobilis
GGAATATTTAAAGTGAAAGTAGTTGCTTTGACTGCTACTACTAGGGGGTCCTTGGGCAAGGAGGAGAAGGCTTTGCTATTACGCTCAAGCCAAAGCTACCAAATAAAATGAGGTAGGTAGAAGGTCTAGAGGGAATGAAGGATGGGGTGGGAGAAGGGGTTGGGCCACTGGATGAAGTGGTTGAGGATGGATCTGGGGGGGCCCACTGGATGGAGAAACGGTGAAGGAGGTGACCAAGAGTCACAGAGAAAAAAGGGCAAATTACGAAGAGGTGATTGGTTTCTTCCCAGGAAGAGAAGCAAAGGTAGCACCGATTTTGGATCTGGAACCCTCTCTTGGCCAAGTTTTTAATGGTGAGGATCTTGTTTTGGATGGCCATCCAAGCAAAGAAGCAGACCTTGGGGATGAGTTTTTTGGACCACACTTTCTTGATAGGGAAGTGGGCCTCTTAAGGATCCCTTTGGAGGTCATAGGTGAATTTGACCGAGAAGGATACAATACTAGTGTCATTCTAGACACACCTGTATTACCTCCCTCTAGAGGGGATGATGGTTGTACCGAGAAGGGCTTAGATGCTTGCTTCTTGGAGGGAGAACTGGGTGTCCTCGATGGGGCCCCAACCTGATCTACCTTGGACCTTGATCATGTAGTCGACCACTTTGGATCCTTTGGAGGCCTCCAACTGGGTCCTAAGGACTAGGAGGTCTATGTCTTCACTCAGGGCCTCATCCTGGATCCACTTGTCTACCCAAAAATCAATCTTGGTCTTGTTGCCAAGGATCCACCTAACCCCCTTCCAGATGAGGTATTTCATTTGGGTTAGGGAATTCCAGAATGTGGACCCATCCTGAGGCTAATGGTCACTAAGGAAGGGGTGCTGCTAGAGGTATTTCCTTTTCACAATGCTGAACCACTCAGTCGAGAAGTTGGTGACCACTTTCCAAGCATACTTGGCTAGGAGAGCCGTGTTCATCGAGGAAATCCTTTGAAGGCCGATCTTGCCTTCACTCTTGGGTCAAAAAATGAGGGGCAAAGAGACCAGGGGAATACTTTTCCTCTCTTCACTCCCAAACCACAAGAATCACTTTTGGATATGCTCGATGCGGGCACTGATCGAAGCCAAGATTTTGAAGACTGACATGAAATACACCAGGATACTTTGGAGATAGGCAGATATGAGGGTTGCCTTACCCACTTGGGAGAGGAGGTGCCCCTTCCAAGAGGCTAAATTCTTCTGAATTCAATCAATCAATTTGATCCATAGGACCTTGGAAGGAAAGCCCATGAACATGGGAAGCCAAAGATAAGTAGTGGAAAGGGTATCTGGGGTACCACCCAATATCTGAGCTATCTTAGCTTGCCTCCATAGAGGGGTGTGGATGAAGCAAATTTTGCTCTTTAGGAGGTTTATCTTTTGACCAGCTGCATTCTCATACAAGATTATAATCTTCTTTATAACTTTAGCTTGAGCTATTGAGGCAGCGATGGATAGGATGGTGTTGTCCATGAACTATTGGTGAGACACTGGGCCTAGGCCTAAAGCTAGACTAATTCTCGAGATGAGCCTATTACTAGTAGCACTAGAAATGATGCATCTGAGGGCTTTGGCCAAAATAATGAATAGGATCAAGGATAAGGGGTCCCTCTGCCATAACCCTCTGGAACTAGGGAAGAACCCAGCTGGAGATCCATTGACCAGGATGGAAAACCATGGGGATGACATGCAACGTCTAATGAGATTGACCAAGGAAGGGTGGAAGCTGAATTTGAGGAGAACATTGGTGAGGAAATGTCAGCTGATACTACTAAAGGGTTTGTTCATATCCAGCTTAAGAAGGAACGCTAATTTCTTTGCAAGGGATGCAAAGTGTAAGACCTCATGGATGATGACGATCCCGTCTATTATGACTCTATATTTAACTGAGCTCCCCTGGAAGGGGTCAATGATTAGGGGGAGGATGTCCTTGAGTCTAGTTGTGAGGGCCTTGGTGAGAATTTTATAAAGGACATTGCACATACTAATGGGATGGAAGTTGGATAGGGATTTGACTACCTGGGTTTTGAGATCAAGGTGATGAAGGTGGTGTTGATACCTCTAAGGATGGACTTGAAAAACTGGAGGTCCTTGAAAGCAGCGTACACTTTACAACCCACAAAATCCCAAAAATCTTAGAAGAAGCGGGGGGAATCCGTCCAATCCTGGGGCCAAAACTGCTTTCATGGAGAATAGAGCTGCTTTGATTTCCCCATCTGAAAGTGGGCTGAGGAGCAACTTGTTGGTTTCTGGGGAGATGGAGGGGGAATATGCTCGAGGAGAGCCTTGACCACTTGGGGGGAAGACTGGGAGGTAGTACCAAGAAGATCCTAGTAGAAGCTGGTGGCCTCTGATTTAATTTCTTCCTCATCCCTCGTAGACCTGCCATAACTGCAAAGGAGCTCTGGGATTCGATTGGTGCTTATGTTTCTAAGGGTGGAAGTGTGAAAAAACTTGGTGTTGGCATCACCATATTTGAGGAAAATGACCCTTTAATTTTACCTCCAAAAGGTCTCCTCCCAAGCTAGGAAATTATGGTAATCCACTAGGAGTCTACATTCCTCCTCCTTGGACTCTGGATCCTGACAGTCTTATTGAAATATGCACTTTAGGACTTCCAATTTGTTCTTCAAAATCTTCTTACTCTCAAAGATATTTTTGAACACCTCTCTATTCCAAACCTTAAGGTTATCCTTGAGGGCCCTTAGTTTATAATAGAATTGCCTAGTGGGAGGTCCCTTGACTGGTTGGTTCAACCATATGCCCACCTGATCCTTGAAGTCAGGATGGTGGAATCGCATGGACTGGAATCGAAAGGGGTGCTTGTGAGGAGGGCATCTACTTGCTTCAAAGAGGAGGGGATAATGCTCTAATATAATATTGGAAAGGGCTAGGAGGGTTGAGTCTACAAATAGAGGGATGGCTTCCCTAGACAGGAAAACTCTATCTAGCCTCACTTGGATGAGGTTGGCCCCTGCTCTTCTGTTACTCCAGGTGAAGCTGCACCCTTCATATGGACATCCATGCGCTCATTAGCATCAGTGAAATCCCTAAAGCCAGCCATGTTTTTGGTGGTTGAGGTGATGCTACCACACTTATTAGAAGGAAAAAGGGGTTGTTGAAGTCACCATCCAAGATCCAGGGAAGGGGAGCGAACGCTTCTCACATGAGGTCAATTTCATCACATAGGGAGGTCCTTTCAATCGGGCTATTAGGGGCATAGATGTTGGGAAGTATCTAGGTTTGCCCAGTCATCAGGTAGTGGAACATGATGTTGATGATTATTGGGAAGGACGAGATTAGTCTCCCTTTGATAGAGCTTGGGTCCCATAGGCACATCAAACCCCCAGTGTATCATAGGGTCGGGGTGAAGAGGGAGTTACTGTTGTTCCAGAATACCTTGGTAACTTTAAGGGAGGATAACTCATCGATATTGATTTCTCAGAGAATTAGGATAGTCAGTTTGTGATCCCTATAGATCTGGGCTAGGGTGTGCCTCTTGGGGGCTCCATTGAGCCCTCTGACGTTCCAGGTGATGATATTCATTTGGCACCCTTGGGGGGTTTCTTACCTCCCTTACCCTGCTGGGTGAGAGGTTTGTATCTTAGGGACTCTTCTTTCAGGATTTTAAGAGATTTGGATAGGAGGGTCAACTAGAGGCTGTTGGAAATTTTATCCTCTACTTGTTTGTTTCTCTATTCGTCGAGCGTGGGCCACCCTCTTTTCTTCTAACTACTGAAGTTCATAGTAAACTTTTTTTATGAGTCCACTTAAGATTAAATCCTTCTGGGACCGACTAGGAGAAGGTTGGACTACCTTCATAATCATCCTTGGATGTCTTAGAACCAACATCGGGGAAGGCCTGGGAGGGGATGGGGATGGTCAGGGGGAATGGGGTTGGGACCCCAGGGGAGGATGGGGAGACTCGAGGGGAGGGAGGTGGGGGATGCTCTTGGAAGCTTGCAGGGGGTGGTAACAGGTCTTCCATAGATAGGGGATGGAGAGGAGGGGAAACATCTGAGGAACCCACTAGGGAGGAGGGGGAATTGAATAGCCTGATGGCCTAATGGGGAGGTTCGTTAGGATGTTGTAGGGTTGTTATAAAAAATTTAGGGATGGGTTCAAGGTGCGTGCATACCTGGTTGGGATATTATATCAAGATGGGGTCCACATTTTGCTTCCCTTTTTTAGTAGGATCAAGGTCCTTCCCATGCCACACCTGGGTTGGGGGTCTGTGCCCATTTTAAGGGGGGGTATAGGGGGAAACATATCGTAGGTCAGACCGTCTAGTGCTGGTGCTTCTAGATGCTTAGTGAGGGGGAATTTATTGTGTAGGTTCCCTTGCATGTTGTAGTGGGTGCAAAAGGTTGGATTATTTTTGTATTCTAGGATTTGGCACCAATGGTAAGATCCAAACGAAAGGGTGACTAAAGACAGGAGCTCAGATTCCACGTTTATGTTGACACAAATTATGGCATGGACCATTTGGGATCCATATTTAGTGGTAGATTCAAAAGCCATGAACTCCTCTACGACATTAGTAATGAGTCTGAGTGTGCCCTCCCTCCAGAGGTGGAATGGGAGATCTGGCAGCCTGACCCAGATCAGGGCATAGTTTATGCTCTGGTTGTTTGGGTTGAAATTCACATTCCATCATCTGAGAAATAGGCTTCTGCACCCTAGAAACTAGGGATCTCCCATCAGAATCTTGCTGGTGTCTTCCTTGTTTTTGAGATTGATGAGGAAAAACCCCTTCAACAAGGCAACAATCTGCATGTTCCCTATGGTTTCCATTTGGTGAAGGCCCAGTGGTGAATGGTTTCCATTTTTGGTCAGCCCCCATTGAATTTTTTCACCAAAGAGGAGGAGCCCTCTGTCACAAAGGACAAGAAAACATCATTCTTTATGGAAATATGTGTCCCTACCAGGGATAACCCCGAGGACGGGTGGTAGGGATGACTGGTCTTGCCCGCCAAGATCTGGATGTACGAGGGTTTGCTGAACCCTCCTAGGGAATAATATTTTTGGCGGGTTATTTTTTTGGATCATTAGAGTGCTCATTTCTAGAGGGGCACCTAGGGGTGCCCTTACTACTTACCTTAGGGCCTGGGCCCCTAGATGCCTATCCAAGGATGTGGATCCTGATGCCTCTCGCAGAGGTTTTCTGCCTCGATCTCACCCTTTTCCCTACCTCTGCTCCTAGCCCTTTCCCTGATCCCGTTGTTGCTCCTACTCCCACAATTTTCCATACAAAACTTATTTCGTGGATTTAATAAAGGGATTATGTTATAATTATTTTTTAAATTCAAGTTGGAGGAAATTATAATGTTTCATGTAATAAATATGGGAACTTGCGATTAATGAAATTATAATTGTTTTAAAGGTTAAAGGTATGGGACTTTAATGCTTTAACATAGGATTTTATTTGATTGGAATTACATAAGGATGTTATATTTATTCTTTAAATTGAAGTTATGAGGCTTGAATTTAGTGAATGAATAGAGGATTGTTTTAAAGGTTAAAGGTATGGGACTTTAATTCTTTAATACATGATTGATTTGATTAAAGTTAAATCCTGATATAAGTTGTGCTTGTTGAATAAAATATCTAAAGGTACTGTTGGTCATCAAATCCACACAGGAAAGGACTTTCGGTGGGTTTGCGCGCCCTGGACCTGTGGACCAACATTGAAAGGTCGAGGGAAGAGATGCCCCCTGTGCCAATATTCGAAGAAAGGCTGGCTCCTATACTAATCTACTTTTGGGGTTTGAGATAAGAGTGCAGGAAAGAGATAAAAGGAGTTCGGGTCAGAGAAAGAAATAAAAAGGGTAAGGGTTAGAGATTGATGATTCAAGGTGGGGAAGAACGAGAAGCACGATCACTCACTAATAACTCGAATGGCAACAAAAAACACCAATAATAGATGAAAGAAACATAGTTCCGACCTTCCTATGTATCCTCTAGACGAGTTCACAGGGTTCTCTCTCTCTCACCTTGGAATTAAGGGTTCGGATTAACGACGATTAAGAAGAGGGAATAACAGAAACCTCAATCCACTAGGCAAGCATAAAAGAAAGCAACGGGGATGCTTTTCCTCTCCTATGTATCCTTCAGGGGCAAAATTTTGGGTACAAGTCCCCAATCGCACACCGAATTCGGGATTCGAGTCTCGGTATACGAATGCACGAGACAGACAAAAGAATTAAGCACAAAAGGCAACATAAAGAGAGAAATGGAGTACAAAAATCTTTAGTATTAGACGTAGGACATCAAGTTACATCTTTCTATCGAGAAAGTTCCCCCCCATTTTTACATTGCAAATCCCGGGTTTTTATAGAGGACCTGACCCTCTGATTCATTATTACAAAATCGGTGGAGTACACCCTCAAGCCCTGAGAAACAAATCCTCGCTGCTGCTGCAGATGACCTCTCAAATCGGCTACCAAAATTGGTAATGGTGACCGAGTCAAGCGGGGAAAGATGCATTAAATGAGCCACCTGGGTGTCCTCGGATTGTAGGTGTGGTGCTCGAGTGGCGGCCATGCTTGCTAGGCTCTCCTTCTCAGACTGATACCTTGCATCCAATTGCCAAAAATGAGCAACGGGCTTATCGGGCAAGAAAATATGCATTTATGAGGCTCTATGATTGCCTCGGGAAAAATGCCCAACTCGAGAAGCATTCCTGGAAGTGCCTCGTTGATTTCCATTTCGCAAAACTACTTCGGGGTGTGGAGTGCCAAAGCCGATCCTCCTCTATCCTTCGTCGCTTCATCGACAAAAGCGCCACCGATGGGTTGAGATAAACACTTCGGATCGATCTTATTTTTGAAATGGTGGTTCAGGGGAGTTTTGGCCAAAGCACTTTCTCAAATTATACTGCTTCAGGAGAAATCTAGCTGAAGTGGCTATTAGAAATACTTCGGGCCTGAAGTATTTTATTTGCCTTAGCCGATTCGGGCTATCTTTTCTTCTTCGACAAACTTACTTGGATGCCGCTTCGCAACATTTTCACCCGAAGTAGCTGTTGGGAATGCTTCGGGTGCGAAGCGTTTCTTTTGCTTTCTTGGAAAAATTTTCACCCGAAGTGATGATTTGAAGCACTTCGGGCCTAAAGTTCTTTTCTCTTCATTTTGTCCACCAGGGGGCGATAAGGAAATAAAAATTGCTATAACTTATAAATAAAAGAAAACTTTCAAGAAAACAAATATTGTACAAAGTTTCAATTTTTCTACCCCTTGGTGGAATGTGACAATATTGTCAACATTCTTGGTGGCTCGCAGGGGCAACGAGCTCATCTCGGTGGTGAACCCTCGCACTTTCATCCATTGGGCTAGAGTCACCTCTAGACCCTTCTCCTTGTTCCTTTTCTGGGGATGCTTCCATAGCTTGCCCTTCTTCCTCCTCTTCTCCTGTTTTTGTTTCTCCTATCGCCATTGCTTCTGCCACGTCTTCAGCCATTGGCAATGGGGCCAAGCAGACGCGGATGTTTCTTAAGGTTCGGAAAATATGAGACCAGACCTTTTTCATGAACAGCTCCTGATTCCCTAGAGAATTGACCAAGGCACGAAACCTATCGATCTGCCCGATTTCTGCATGCTGGGACCTGGTATACAGATCGTTTAGGGAAGTGGCGATTCTATAGTATTTCAATATGTAATCAACAACCTGCTTCTCTATTATAGGTTCGGCCCACTCGTCTATCTTCGAGATGTTGTCTTCAAACTGCTGCCACTTCGACATGATTTCTTCTTTGGCTAAGGGCTTTCCATCATCATCCATGAAGCTCGAGAAGCCTAAGGCGACAAGGTCTTCGAAGTAGCTCATCGATGCACACCTCTCACTTTGAAATGCGTCCAAAGAGGATTTTTGCCTTTTGAGCCTTCTTGGCTATGGAGAAAAAGGCACGAACGTGTCTTTGGGTCGTTGACAAATCCCTTGCTATCCGACTCATTGTTGTGAGCTTCAAATCTTGATACCCTGCATCTTGGACCTTCAGGGCCGGCAAGTCGGGCTCGACATTCCGAATGACTTCTTCGATGATTGGTCCTCCTTTGGCGATGACACTCTGGGCTTCTACGGTGTAAACTAAAACCGAAAGGGCACCGATAGCCCGAGACCTGAAATTCTTGAGCAGACATGAGCGAATATCTTTGATTTTGCTCTTGTCAAATAGCCCTAGGCTCTCCTTCTCGTGTAGTTGGATTTGAGCTTGCAAGATCCTACTTTCAAGCTCCTTGACCCTCAAATCATTTTTGATTTGCCTTTGCACCCGATTCTCACCGTGCATTCCAGTCGTGCTATCTACGGCTTTAGGGCGTGTGCTTCTTTCCGCATCGGCTTGCACTACCCTCCGGCCTCTGCCAATTTGGAGCGAGTCCTTGCTAGCTCCTCCTCTAGCTTGATGTTAGCACTCTCGCCCGACCTCGCGCTTGTTGGCAATGTTGGCGTGTGCCTTGAAGGTTTCGATTCCCATGTGCATAGAGGCGGACTCCTTGTCCATGTTTAGATGCTCCAGGTCCTTTTCTTTATCTTGATAATCGTAGTCCACTGAGTCATTTCATCCAAGGGCTTATGGACTTTGGGTATCTTCTTTACTTTATGCACCTTTCCTCGCCTCGAAGTCAAAGACGACACATTTCTCAACTTGAGCCAGCGAATGCCCTATCTTCTTTCTTGCCTCTTTCAACATTCTTTCGTGTTCTGTCAGAGCTTGGAGGAGTTTTTTGGCCAAGGGGGGACTCTCGAGACAAGTGGACGGCCTTGGAGTCGAATGCACTGGGTCTAAAGCCGAGGGATTGAACAAATATAGGGAGTCGAAGGGATATTTTCACCTGAAGGTTTGGCAATAGGGGTGACAGGGGGCTTCGATGAGTGGGAGCACATTATGTACAATAGAAGAATGAGCCTCAAGGTTCAGCACTGGACTATTAGCTTCATCCTGGTCGATTATTGGAGGGTTGGCGGTGTGGCTGGGCAAAGTGGCTTTGACGGGTTTGTCCTAGCCAGAAGACTCAGGGGGAGTAGTTAGGGGCATGGCATAAGGGGGTGACTGACCTTGCGAAGGTAGGGTAGACAGGTTAGAGCTTTTAGCCAGGGTCAGGGTAGATTTATGAGCAACCAGAGCATAGGATGAAGAAAACGTACCTGCATGCCCTCCTAGTAGAGCGGCCATGGTGATCTCCTGCATGATTGGCATTTGTTCCTTCTGAGCCTTGGTACTCTCAGCTTCCACGACTTCCATGAGTTCCTCCACATCGATGACATCTATGTTTAGGATTTCTTTGGCACTTGGTGGAGTTCCTTCGTCGTTCACTTTGGTCGAACCTGATACTGATCTTTCGACAGGGGTGCTAGGCATGCCTGTACACGATCATTTTGGGAAATTCGGGGGTACCTGGGTAGGTTATCGCTCCTTTCTTTTCCTCCTCTTGAGGGGTTGCTTTGATTCTTCTATCGTCATCTCGAGATCTTCAGATGAATTTTGTAGTAAAGCTTTAGGTGCGGCCCTGACTGCTTTTCCTTGGAGACATTATCAATCCTCTCGGGGCCTTCGTCCGAACTTGGGGTGGCTGGTGGAATGAAATCGGTGAAGGACAAGGGTTTCCAAGACCCGATATTGGTCTGATACACAATTGTGAATTCCCTATCCATTGTTAGAAGCCCGTAAGAATTCATCTTTCGATGATGGACTCTCATAATCCACCATTCTCTCAATCGCTCCTCGTCCCGACTCCTTCAACTCCAATTTTAAATCATCCTTCACTTTTCTCTAGAAGGTGGAGTCGGGGAGTTGGGAATGGGTACCTGGTCCGGGTTGAATTCAACTTCCATAGGATAGAAGTCATGCCAGGGAGGCAACATCCTCATCTCCTCTAAGTGCCACTCGAGGTCCATACCATTGGGGTTATTCCTTTGCTCCGGAATTTGGCGGCGAGGACAGGCATGGAAGTTTTTGCTTTTCAAATGATCTCTCATTACCTCCAATGGGTCGTAGAGCCACCTCTATGGCATTTGGAGTAGACCAAAATCGGTGAGCTTCTCCTCCGGTGTATATGTTCTACTTCGGGGCAAAGACTTTGATTACTCCCATATTGAAAGGGAAATCACGAGTGTGTGCCCACTTCTGCCCATGGTCGTAGGCTTTGTCGGTCGCATCGCTTTATCGAGCAACTTCCAAGGCAAATTGGTACTCCAAAGGGAAAAATGGCAGCAGGAAGGGTTTCCTCGTGAAGCTAAAAAGGTAGATCACAAGCCCTTGTGTCAATTGAAACACATCACCTCTTCTTTCCAGCACCACCTTATCTCTCGAGGCCGGAGAGGCACTCGAGGGCTAGACCCCGTCGGAATGTGCATTGCAGGTCCAAAAACTACTGATTGAAAGGGTAATAGGACTCGACCTCAACAAGAGTTGGGTCCATTGATATACGGAGCAAAGGGGTCCCATCCTTGTTGGACTTGGTGAAACATCACAATGGGGAAGGGATTTATGTACATGAAAGAAGAAAAGCCAAACCAAGAAGGAACAAGGCTAGAAGTGAGGCTCCTTGCTAGCTTCCTTTATGGATGACAACCACATATGTAGATTTTGGGCCACCCATTCTACCCAATTGAAGAAAACTAGGTTGGTGTTCGGTCGCGAAGCGTCGGGAGCGTAGAACTCTCCTCTAGAAATGCATTCGGCTAGCAACACCTGCCATGGGCATACCAAAGTATCGCTTGACAAGCCCCCTACCCATGCAATGATAGAGAATATATCTATGTTATTAAAGGCCTCCAGGGGCAGGGGCATCTGGGGTTGCTTGCTGGAAGGAAGTCTGCTCTTGAGACTTTCATGCAAAAATTTCAAAATGAAGGGATTAGAGGGGAACTTATCCATTTGTTTGCTCAAGCTGACCTTGTGAATGGTATAACCTTTTGGTGGCCTTTGCTACGGTGCGAATGCTTCCTCGCACATCCTCCTTCGGAATGGAAAACAATTTTTTACCCAAGGCATCTAACACCCGCCTAGTTTGTGGTCGATAGTTCCGAGCAATGGCGTATATGAGCTCGGGCGTTGATGTGTAGGAAGGACCAGATACCAATATATGTGGGAATAATATGCCATGGCCCTCTTGTTCTCTACTAAGAGCCTACTTTTCATGAAATTGATGGTATACCGAAGCTCGGCCATAGTTCTTGAGAGCTCGGGTTTCTAATTTTTGCCCACTTATCGATAGGCGGTTCTATACTGGGCTAATCATTGAACTCTTGCCTTCCTTCCATCACATGTTTTCTTGGGTGTGGGGGAGGATTGACCCTTCTGGGAGTCTATTTATTTTCTTTCATGGCTCTCGCCTTCTCTGGAGTCGTCGCCTCTGGTTCCTTTCCATTTTGTGTGGGGTTCCTCAGTCGTTCGCTTCCCATTATGAACGATTGCAGCAAAATAACTTGTAGTGTAGAAGAGTTCAGCATCGCGAAACAAAGGACAAGGTAATCATGGTGAACAGTAGAACCCTTGATGTAGAAGCTCTCTGAGGTGACAGAATGTAGACTCGCCCCTCACACTTGCAAATGGTTTCTTCTTTAACGGGGACCTGCATTTTATAGCTTTGAAGGGCAACCTCCGACATTTATGGCAACCACCATAATTACTTCGCTGGCCTGGCCCGAAAGTGTCATTGTGGCCTCTGATTGGCTATATGGTGATGTCATACACGGGGCCATGCAATTCGGTAGTTTTATTTCGTATCGAGAGCACGGATCGCTGCCACCTGGTGTTTTAGTACAGCTTTTGGGTTCACTGGATCGCCTTGGGATGAGTGCCACCTCCTTTGCATTGGGTTTGTCCATTTTAGTCCTCTTTTGAGGCTATTTTTGACACGTTCCCCAAGGTGCATCTTAAATGTGTTCACCCCAAAGCGGGGTTCAGCAAAAATACTTCGTCACGAAGCTCTTCTTCGGGCTGATTTTTTTCATTTCGGGCCCGAAGTTCCCCTTTGCTACGCTGTTGCTTCGGTTCATGAATACCGTCGACCGAAACCCATTTCATCGAGGAGGGCTTCACCAAGAATTACTTTGGACAATGCCTTCGACACATTTATTTAGCGAAGCATTTTGCACGTCCTTGATACGCATGTGGTTGGGTTCTACGAGGATGAATCGCTTCACGACGAATCCTTCTTTCGTCGGCTACTTTAGACCGAAACCCCCCCGAAGGCGATTTTGATCATGCTTTGTGAAGTCGAAGCCAGTAATATAGCTTCACGATTGAAGTGGCACTTGCTATCCACAATATTTTGAACGAGTATATACAAAGCATTGAAATCCTATATACAAAAATATGTGCAAGTTTTTTTTTTTTTTTTGAGTATACATACCTCGGCCGATTGAAGGTCTTCGAGTGGAGACCATTGACAGAGATTGGTAAAACTTGGCCATTCGCATATTTGAGGATGAAGGAATTAGCCAAATTCACTTTCACTATTTCAAATGGTCCGTCCGAGAATGCATCCATTTTGTCATGGTTCCTAGGCTTGGCCTTCCATGAATCCCACCTCCATACCAGGTCTCTTACTTTGAATGTACGATCAGATGATTTCCTTTTGAACCATTCTTGGGTTACCTCAGCATGTCGTGCGAGGTTCTGGTAGGCCTTTTCATGTTCCTCTTCCAATTGTAGCAGCTGAACCAGGCGTTCCTCCATCGGGTTAGCTTCATATTATTCTAGCAACTATAACGCAGGGATCTCAATGTGAGTGGGCGGGATGGCCTCCTTGCCATAGACCGAGCATAGGGCGAAGTCTTGATTGACCTTTTGATAGAAACCCGATCGGCCCACAAGGCCTTCTTTTGTTTTGATCAATCAACTTTCTTAGAATCCTCAACGTGGTTTTGTTGGTGGATTCCGCTAATCCGTTGCTCCGGGGGTAATAGTTGGAAGATACCTTGTGATATATCCCATACTTATATAGGAACTCGTTGATCTTTGCGCCTGTGAAACCAGGACCGTTATATATAATAATTGCTTCGAGAATGTTGAAGCGGGTAATCAATATTTCCAGGAAGGTGACCACAATATCTTGATCAGCATGTTTTGTGGGAACTGCCTCGGCCCACCTGGTGAAGTAATCCGTCGTAGTCAGAATGAATTTGTGCCCAGCGGAGGAGTTTGGCGATATGGCTTCTATAAAATCTAGTCCCAATTACTGAAAGGGGGCCTCCACTTGTATCGGTCGGAGTGGCATCAAAGCATTTTTGTTTTGGCGGTGAATCTCTGGCATTGCTCACACTTTCAGCAAATGGAGAAGGCATCGGAAAAGAGGGTGGGCCAATAGTAACCTACCTTGATTATTTTTAGCACCGTCGCCCTTCCAAAAAAGTGTCCTCTAGATAGTCTTGAATGAAATTCGCCGAGATTCTCCTCTTGTCATCATCTTTTATGCATCCGAGGAGGATGTCGTCAATGTTCCTAAAAAATAGGCCTTCCGGGTGCATAGTGTATCGGGTGGACCGCATCCCGAAATGTCTTCGTCGCGAAGCATTCAGATGTGAGGGGCATCCGCCGTTAGTTGAAATATTCCACTATCTCGTCGACCCAATCTCTCTCGGCCTCTTCCCGATTAGCGAGGCATTCTCCTATTGACAAGTCATTCGACTGACAGTTTGTTATTTAGGTCGTTGCGTTCTTCGCCAGCTCTTGACATAATGTGCGTCCACGAACTAGCTTGGTGGGCTTGATCTCAATATCGAACTCTTGGATTTTGGTCATGAAAGACACAAGCTTATACTGAGAGGGGGGGTGAACAGTATAAGACCACTTTTAACTTTAACTATCAATACAACTTTCAAACCATTAACATGCAGAATAAAGATAGCAGTAATAACAGCAGTAAAAAAATGCACAAAATGCAATCCACAAAGAGACATAGCAATTTACGTGGTTCACCCAAGGTGGGCTACTCCACGGATAAAAAATTTCTTATAAAAGTTGTATCATAGTCCTCTGGGAATCCTTCCCGATTATAATGTTTATGAGCCTCAGCTCAAAGGACACACCTTCCCCTAATTCTGCTTTGGTGATCCTCTAGAAGACCTCTACCTCCTCTGCCCTTAGCAAGTGGAATTTTGTCCCACGAGAAGACACCTCGTCTTCCTTGCTCTGGCTAGAGATCTCTGTGCTCAACTCTATCACTGCAAAGCTGGTCCTCTTTTCTGTACCAAACATAGTCCTTTGGTCTAGCAAAATTCTGTCCTCTTCCTTTGTTATTTTCTACACTTGGTCAAAAATAATTTTTCACTGACTGCACAAATACAGTAGCACTCAATCAACTTATTTGCTTCTGTGAAAACATAGTAGCACAGACTTCGCATGTTTCTATGAAAAACACAGCAGCACAGTCTTTGTAAAATATACAGCAGCAATTGATCATAGTTCATCCTTCACAACAATTCACAATTACAGCAACATCTACTTCGCGCACTTTGCTTTCTTTACACAGACTGCATGAACTCAGTCGCAATCACAGTTGCCCTTGTTCAAATTCCAAACTCTACACAGTCTTCGTAAACACTGCAACACTCTATCACATAGCAACTTATGCGCCTATGTGTAATCACAATAGCACTCTCTTCGCACAGTCTGCTTCTCCTCGATCAAACTTCTTCCCGCACTCTGCTTCTACGAAAGTCACACTTACGAACGCACACTTCGATCGATTCGATACGACTGCTCTTTGCCCATAGCAGACTTCACTTGCACAAACTCAACACACACATTCAATCCTTGACACTCAAAAATAGTCCTCATTTTATAGCAATAATTCATGATTAAATTCTTGATCTTAGTCGGTCGTATATCCTTAAAACAATCGTCGGCTGCACAACCTTACACTTCGTCGGCAAAGGTTAACTCCGTCGGCTTCAACCGCCTCTGCTGTTCTGTAGCTTTCCTAGCGTGAAACTCAAACATGTCGTGATATCGCTATGCCTTTGTCCATCGTATACCTTGTATTACTTGCTGTCACGAAATCGCGACACTATTGCCTGTTGTGCGCCTTCTTTGGTTTGTTGTCGCGAAATCGCTATGCCTTCTAACTTTGCTAACGTCATCATGATTCTTGTCGTGAAATCATGACGCTTTAGTCTGTAGGGCCTTAATATCTGCTCTTGTCATGAAATCGTGACACATTTGCTTTTGATGACATCATCAGCAACTCTGTCACGAAATCGCGATGCTTCTTGCTTCTTCAACCTTTTCTCGGTTTGCACTAGCGAAAATGGAACATGTCGCAAAATCGTGACGCTTTTGCTGCCTTAAGCTCTTTTCTGCCAACTGCTCGCAAAACTGGAACATGTCGTGAAATCATGACGCTTTCACAATCTACAAGCTGCCAACTCAACCTGTCATGAAATCGTGACACTTTCTGCATCCATACAACTTCTTTGAAACCTGTCATGAAATCGTGACACTTTCTGCAACTCAACACTACCAACTCAACTTGTCATGAAATCGTGACACTTTCTACATCCGTACAACTTCATTGAAACCTGTCGCGAAATCATGACACTTTCTGCAACTCAACACTGCCAACTCAACTTGTCACGAAATCACGACACTTTCTGCATCCGTACAACTTCATTGAAACTTGTCGCGAAATCGTGACACTTTTGCCTGCTTTGCCTTTGCCTTCCAGCATGTCGTGAAATCGTGACAGATTTGTCCGAACTTTCTCTCTCCTAAAACATGTCACGAAATCGTGACAGTTTTGCCAGCTTTGCCTCTGCTCTTCCAAAGATGTCGTGAAATCACGATCGCTTTTGCCAAAAATTTCTCTCTCCTAAAACATGTCATGAAATCACGACAGCTTTTTCCAGCCACCCGCAAACTTTTTTCTAACTTATCTTTTTCTTGATATTTTGCAACGCGGGCTACCTCGATTTTCTTGGAGACTTACTCGACCAGTGAAACCTTCATCAAAACACATACTTAGACAACAAATCAAATTGCTTCAAGTATTCCTTGACATCAAAGACAACAACTACCAAGAGCTCCTTTGACATCAATGACAACAACTATACTTGAGCAAAGGCAATGTACTCAAGGTACCCAAAATTGCCAACAATCTCTCCCTTTGTCATTGATGGCAACCCTTAACTAAAAACATATCTCAAGAGTCAAAACTGAACCAATTGATCCAACAACTGAGAATCTGTATTTGAAGTTTTTGCTCCCCCTAACTTGGAAGCTCTTCTCTTCACTTGAAGCACTTCCCCGTACACATATCTCCTCCCCCTTACTCAAATCTCTCCCCCTTTGTCATCAATGGCAAAGGGTCACCTTTGGGGTTTGGGACTAAGAATGAGTCTCTTAGCTTAGTCCCTCCCCCACCTTCTATTAAGGTGATTTAAAACAGGGTTGGGAGTGAAACTCCCATTAGACACTCATCATCATTAATGTCTACTATTTCTTTGTCAGGCCTTCTCTTGAATTCTTTTTCCACATTGCTGTTCTTGTTACTGTTTTGATCCTCGGACCTGTTCATACTGCTATTCTTGTTCCTTTAATCATTCTTGTTTTTCTCCATACCTTGATCCTTGAACCTGTCCATATTACTTTTCTTGTTTCTATTGTCATTCCTGGTCTTATCCATGCTTTGATTCTTGGATTTGTTCATACTGCTGTTCCTATTCCTATATCTCAGAAGATCAGCTCTACACTATCTAGCTAGGTGACCTTCATTATTGCACTTATAGCAAGTAACAATATTGTTTCTTTCAGGCATGGCTGTTCTTTGAATCCGCCTGTTTTGACTAACCCAGTTCCTGTTATTTGCCTTGCAAAAAATTGCCTTGTGCCCGAATTGTTGACAAGAGTAGCAATACCCTTGAAAGAAATTACGTCTCCTAAAACTATCATTTACTTTCTTCACTTGAGTCATGCAATGTACAGCCATGTGACCAAATCTGTGACACGCAAAACAAGTGTCATGAAATTTTCTTTTATTCGACTTCATGGGTCCCGAAAACTTCTCAATCTAAATATCGTTTTCTATTTCTGCGTATCTATCACTTACGAATTCATGAACTGAAGTACTTTCTACATCAGAACTCACTTCCTGTTGAAATTTCTTGCTCGATTCCCCAACCAGTTTCTTGTGTGGCTCAAAAAAACCGAGACCTATTTTATTTGTTGGACTTCTTTGTCCTTTGATGAGAAATTGAACCTTCTTGGAGCTATCCTAAAATCTGTAGAGCTTATCCTTGTACTCTTTATTTTCTTCTTTCAAAGAAGCCATTTCCTGTTCTAACTCACTATACTCCAGAATTTTAGAATCCAACTCATTCCTGAGTTCTTGTGACTTAGCCATAGAGACTTCAATATTTTCTATACGTTCATCTCTCTCCATACAACATTCATCTAATTTAATATTGAGTCTATCATTCTTTTTTCTTTCCTTTTTTAGAACACTAAGAGCATTATTGAGTTCACATTCAAAATCCTCTATTTGATGGCACTTTGAATTATCACGGGATTTTTCAAATTTCTTATCACTAGAGGTGCTACCTTTTTCAAAAACCATACATGCATCTTCATTGAAGTTTTTTGAAGCATCCTCATACATACTAGCAGCCAAATCATTATTTTTGCAATTATCCTCAATGTGCCCAAAATTTCCACATCTAAAACATTTCATGATAATGATTTTATGTTTCGGTTCTTCCTCTTTTTTTGAAATGAACAAACATCTCATTTTCATCATCACTAGAGGAACTTTCACTATCACTGCTAGAACACTTACTTGCTTTGTCTAAGTAGAAGCTCTTTTTATTCTTGTGAGAATGCCTCTTTCCATGATTGCTATACTCATATTTTCTTTTCTTGTGATTGTTGTACTCATATTTGCTCTTATTGTAATACCTGTACTTTTTAGAATCCTTGCTCTTAACATTCTGTATATCTTCATCACTTTTATTTTTGAAAACAGTACAGTTAGTAGCATAATGACCAAATTTCCCACAATTGAAACATCTTATATTTTTCTTGCTTTTGTGCTTTTGGGAAAAGTTGCCTTTCTTGCTGTAATATGCCTCTTCCCCACTAGAAGACTCATCACTTTCTTGAATCTGTTTGCCTTTTGATTTCTTGGTAGCTTTGAAAGCTGCTTCTTTCTTTACATCAACTTTCACTTGAGTTCTCAACTCAAATGCTGCAAGAATACTATGGAGCTCATCTTTTTTCAATTTATCTAAATCTTTAACTTCCTTAATAGCAGAAATATTTTCACTAAATATATTTGGAAGGGATCTTAAAATCTTATCACACACATCATTTTTAGCAAGTTCAAGACCTAAGTCTTTCATGGAGTTCACAATCTCATCCATCCGAAGCATGTAGTCACTAATCTTTTCATCATCATTCATCTTGAGTTGTTCAAACATACCTTTAAAATGTCTCAATTTGGCCTTTCGAACATTTGCATCACCTGTATGAACAACCTGTAATTGTTTCCACATTTCACTAGCTGTCTTGCAGTGAATAACTTTGGTAAGATCAGCCTTCCTGAACCTTTCAGGATTGCATTCATGGCTTTTGAGTTGCTGTGATGTAGAAGCCTATCTTCTTTAGTGTAAGGACAATTTGAAGGAATGGTGTACCCATATTCAATAACTTCCCATACCTCATTGCCAAGAGCCATAAGATAGACTTTTATTCTTGCACTCCACGCACCAAAATCTGATCCATCCGAATAGGTGTTTGCATTGCCACTTGAGTAGTCCATTGTGTTCTTTGCAAACTTTTCCTTCAAGCCGTTAAACTTTTCGAAGGCACCGGCTCGATACCAATTGAAGAACACAAGCTTATACCGAGAGGGGGTGAACAGTATAAGACCACTTTTAAATTTAACTATCAATACAACTTTCAAACCATTAACATGCGTAATAAAGATAGCGGAATAATACGACAGTAAAACAATGCACAAAATGCAATCCACAAAGAGACACAACAATTTACGTGGTTCACCCAAGGTGGGCTACTCCACGGATAAAACTTTTCTTATAAAAGTTGTATCATAGTCCTTTGGGAATCCTTCCCGATTATAATGTTTATGAGCCTCAGCTCAAAGGAGACACCTTCCCCTAATTCTGCTTTGGTGATCCTCTAGAAGACCTCTACCTCCTCTGCCCTTAGCAAGTGGAATTCTGTCCACAAAATACACCTATCTTCCTTGCTCTGGCTGGAGATCTCTATCCTCAATTATATCATTGCAAATCTGGTCCTCTTTTCTATACCAAACATAGTCCTTCTATCTGGAAAAATTTTGTCCTCTTCCTTTGTTCTTTTCTACACTTGGTCGAAAACAATTTTTCACTGACTACGCAAATATAGTAGCACTCAATCAACTTATTTGCTTCTGTGAAAACACAGTAGCATAGACTTCACGTGTTTCTATGAAAAACATAGCAGCACAGTCTTTGTAAAATATACAATAGCAATTGATCATAGTTTGTCCTTCACAACAATTCACAATTACAGCAACATCTACTTCGTGCACTTTGCTTTCTTTACACAGACTACATGAACTCAGTCGCAATCACAGCTGCCCTTGTTCAAATTCCAACCTCTACACAGTCTTCGCAAACACTGCAACACTCTATCACACAGCAACTTATGTGCCTATGTGTAATCACAAAAACACTCTCTTCACAGAGTCTACTTCTCCTTGATCAAGCTTCTTCCCGCACTCTGCTTCTACGAAAGTCACACTTACGAACGCACACTTCGATCAATTCGATACGACTGCTCTTTGCGCACAACAGACTTCACTTGCAAAAACTCAACACACACATTCGATCCTTGACACTCAAAAATAGTCCTCCTTTTATAGCAATAATTCATGATTAAATTCTTGATCTTAGTCGGCTATATATCCTTAAAACAATCATCGGCTGCACAACCTTACACTTCGTTGGCAAAGGTTAACTTTGTCGGCTTCAACCGCCTCTACTGTTCTGTAGCTTTCCTAGCGCGAAACTCAAACATGTCGTGATATCGCTACGCCTTTGTCCGCCGTACACCTTGTATTACTTGCTGTCGTGAAATCATGACACTACTGCCTATTATGCGCCTTCTTTGGTTTGTTGTCACGAAATCGCTACGCCTTCTGACTTTGCTGACGTCATCATGATTCTTGTCACGAAATCTTGACGCTTTAGCTCCGGGGCCTTACTCTCGCTCTTGTCATGAAATCATGACACATCTACTTTGCCGACGTCATCGGCAACTCGTCGTGGAAATCACGCGCTTCGCTTCTTCAACCTTTTCTCGCTTTGCACTAGCGAAAATGGAACATGTCGCAAAAATCGTGACGCTTTCGTCGCCTTAAGCTCTTTTCTGCCAACTGCTCGTGAAACCGGAACATGTCGCAAAATCATGATGCTTTTGCCATCTGCAAGCTGCCAACTCAACCTATCACGAAATCGTGACACTTTCTGCATCTGTACAATTTCTTTGAAACCTGTCATGAAATTGCAACACTTTCTGCAACTCAACACTGCCAACTCAACTTGTCATGAAATCGTGACACTTTCTGCATTCGTACAACTTCATTGAAACATGTCACAAAATCGTGACACTTTCTGCAACTCAACACTGCCAACTCAACTTGTCACGAAATCGTGACACTTTCTACATCCGTACAACTTCATTGAAACTTGTCGCGAAATCGTAACACTTTTGCCTGCTTTGCCTCTGCCTTCCAGCATGTTGCGAAATCATGAAAGATTTGCCCAAACTTTCTCTCTCCTAAAACATGTCATGAAATCATGACGCTTTTGCTAGCTTTGCCTCTCGCCTTTCCAAAGATGTCGCGAAATCACGATGCGCTTTTTCCGGAACTTTCTCTCTCCTAAAACATGTCGCGAAATCGCGACGCTTTTCCAACCGCCCTGCAAACTTTTTCTAACTTATCTTTTTCTTGATATTTTGCAATCGAGGCTACTCTAATTTTCTTGGAGACTTACCGACCAACTTGAAACCTTCGTCAAAACACATACTTAGACAACAAATCAAATTGCTTCAAGTATTCCTTGACATCAAAGACAACAACTACCAAGAGCTCCTTTGACATCAATGACAACAACTATACTTGAGCAAAGGCAATGTACTCAAGGTACCCAAAATTGCCAACTAGCTCACCCAACCAGCTCTCTTGCTTCCTAGTTCTCCTTGAAGAATGAAACTACGCACATCGGGGTGAATAACGAAGATTGTGGTTCGACTCTGAGAAATGAACTGTTTGAATTTCCTGAGAGACTTCATTACTACATGCACTTGATGCTCGATGAAATTATACTTTTCTTCATGGGGATTGATTATCTAGCTGAGGAACACGATGGGATGTTCCTCTCCATCTTCCCCTTTTGCGTTAAGACCGCAACATAGCTTTCGAGGTTCTCCTATTGCATATAGGATAAAATCTCGACTGTAGTCGGGGTTGATCAAGACCGATGCCTGAACAATTCGGGCCTTGATTTCTTTGAATGCCTTTCTCCTTTCTTCCATCCGGATGAATTACCGTGCCCTTCTTTAAAAGCTCGGACATCGGATTAATGACACAGGCGAAGTCTAGGATGAACTTCCTTACGAAGTTAATTTGACCAAAGAAATATTGAAGGCTTTTTTTATCTGCTAGGATTGGAAGCTTCATCAGAGCTTCGGCTCTGTCAGGATCCACGGTGAGACCATTTTTTGAAATTGCATGTCCCAGCAGCTTTCCTTCGTTGACTGTGAAGATAGAATTTTTTGGATTGATTGAAATGCAAAATTCTCGACATTTTTCAAAAATTTGTTGAAGATGTTCTCGGGTGGTTTTCTCTCCTTCGAGAGAAGACGGTCATGTCATCCAAATAGATAACGATAACCTTGTTCGTAAGCTCGCCAAAAGCAAGGTCCATCGCCCTCCGGAAAGTAGCTCCCGCACTCGAGAGGCCAAAATGCATTCACCGGTAGGCGAATGTGCCCCACTTGGTTGTGAACACGATCTTATGCTGATCTTCGTCCCCGACCCAAATTTGATTATATCCAAAGAAACCGTCAGCGGGGAGAATCGTTGAGCTCCGGCCACCGAATGCAAGATCTCGATCGATCTGTGGGAGAGGATAGTGGTCCTTGAGGGAAGCATGATTCAGGTTGTGAAAGTCCATGCATAATCGAATGTCTTCGTTATTTTTTCTAATAGGGACCAAGTTCGCTACCCAAGAAGAATGCTTTATGGGATAAATGATCTTTGCTTCAAGCATCTTTAGCAGTTTGGCCTTCATTAGAACCTTTATCTTTGGATTAACCGACCTTTGCTTATGTCAGAAAGGTTTGGCCCCTTCTTGTAATTCGATTGTATGTTGGATCAGTTGTCGATCATATCCCTTGAGGTCATGATAAGACCATGCCATGATATCTGGGTATTTCTTACACAAACATCAGATTCGCTCTTTTTCTTCCGAGGTACAATCGGTCCCGACCTTTATTACTTTCCCGGGTTCCGGCTTCTAAATCTTGATATTATCACAGCATTGATCTAAATCCTGTGGGAGAGCGATCGATCATTTTGATCGAAAGGCTCTAAAGAATGATCAATCCCTTGGGAACGTGGTTGTTCTTCAACCGGACCAATCCTTCATATTCTTCTTCATTCGGGCTTCGGTCTTCGATCGTAGCGGCTTCTTGGATCATGAAATTGATGATCCGCTTGTCGTTGTCAAAAACTTACTAGTGTAAATCTCTGTCAGGGATAGAGGGTCTATAGATCATCCTTACAACCTTCAGCTTATGCACCATATCATCCACCAGAGAATATCGAGCTGCGATGGATGCCAAGACATCCGCATGTCGATTTTTTCTCACGGAATAGACTGTATATTGAGAGATTCAAACTGGTCAAATAGGTCCCATACCCTATTGCGATATGATTTAAGATAGTGTTTCTTTGAAGAGCATTTGTTGGTGACCTGGTTGCAAACTAGTTTGGAATCTCTGAAGATTTGAAGATGCCTTATGCCTAACTTGTCAGCTTTCCTGAGTCCTAAGCACAAGGCTTCATACTCTACTGCATTGTTGGTGCAGCTCCATGTCAATCAGTAGCAATATTCCTTTTGCTTACCGGATGGTGAAATCATAAGGATTCCTGCCCTGGCGTTGTTTTTGCATCGGGCACCGTCGATGAACAATTTCCATAGTCCTTCTTGAGCAGAAACCTTTCCTCCAATTTTAGCCGGTTTATCGGACTTGGTGATGGTGTAGCATCCCACCTCGGTCTCTATCATGGCATTGAAATCTGCCAATGAAAATTCATCTTCACAACACAATCGTGCGAGGGATTCCTAGACCAAATCCACGTGCTCTAGTTCCTCCGCGATCGTATGCACAGGGCCACTGCTTTCTTCTTCGGACATCTTCTCAACCGGGGAACATAGAAGGCTTTTCATTATAGATCTTCACCTTCTTCACTTTGAAGGGGATCTCCGGGATGAGTGTAGTCCATGGACAGATATCCACCCGGCTTTGCCGTGAACTCCTTGACGGGCACATGTCGAAGTAAGGCTCAATGTCCACGACTACCACCTCTTGTATGACTATGATTTGAGGTGTCTTATGTAGCTGAATAGGAATATCTTTGATGACACCTACGGTCTTCACCGGGGTACCGGTCCAACCTGGAGGACTCTCGGGATCGCTCGTGTGTAATCCATACCCATTTCCTTGCATACCACCTTCGGCATTACTGTCGTCACAGCTCCAGAATCTATCATGCAGTTATGCATGATGTATCCTTCCATTTGTAGGGATAGGTAGAACGGTGGTGGTCTATTTTTCCCCATGATGGACACAGACAGGGTCTGCACCAGGGTGGGTGGCTTTGCCTTCCTTGTATTAATCCTCTTCAAGGATTCTTGTAATAGGTCCACTTGTTTGGGAAGCTACAGAGCATCATACAAGCTAATTTTGGCTAGAATTATCTTCAACTCTTCTACAATGTTGTAGGCTGGGGAGCTATGCACCTTAGGTTCCTTTCTTGGTTTGTACTTGGTGCGATATTGCTCTCGTTGCTTTGACCCTTTGTCACTTGGTGAGCGAGGGAAGCTTGAGCTTCTCTTTAGCCTATTCTTTGGTCTCCACCTGAGGTGGTTCGACAGATGGCCTTTTAGGCCTTTTCCTTGATCGGAGCCGGGTGGAGGGAGCTCGCTCGAGGTGAAGAGGATGGTTGTCCCTTTTCAAATTGAGCATGTACCTTTAAAGGGGCGATCTGAGTAGCATCCACCTCTATTGACCTTTTACCTCCCCTGGTAAGGACCGCGACTGGCTCTTCCTTGCCGATTGACAAGTTATGATCCAACTATCTGATGACATTGACTTGACCACCTTGACTACTGCTTGTTAGCGTCTGCACGTAGTGTTGATGTAACATGCATGCATTTTCCTCATGAGGATCATTACATGTAGAGAACTAGTATACATGATCGGAAGTGCTTGGGACTTCTTCTATCGTAGCATTTCTTGTTGAAGCTTTTCCTTGATGGACCGCTTGATCTTTAGTAAGTGGAGGCATGGGATAAGACCTTCTTGGTAGAAACTCTTGTTGCACTTGCTTCTTCTTGACAATGGTCATGTCATTGGACAAGGTCTGTACTGTGGCATTTAATGATTACATTTCTTGCAATATCTTGGCTTGCATATCATTGACCTTGGGAACTGATGGTAAAGAAGCCATGGTCAATATCGAGGTAGGGGCGGGATGTTGGAGGGTGCGGCAACATTGGAAATGTTTGGAGTGATAATGGGTGGCGTAGTTGAAAGTTTGGGGAAATGTATCTATGGAGCGATGATCTGCGACACAACAGGATTCGGGTTCCAAGATGAGATCGGATATGCGAGGATTGCAGAAATCTGTGGAGCGACTGCGCTCGCATACTGGGCTTGAAGGAACTCAGGGAGTATGGGCATTGGCATTCTTTGAGGGAGTTTACCCATGGCTATGAGGTTCGTTTTTTCTTTTTTGGCCAACCCATACAAATCTGGAAAGGTATTGAAATTAGAGTACCTTATCATAAGGCCGATATCAGGATTGAAGGCCCGAAGGAAGTAGTACGCCATGGCTTCTCGGTTGGGCGAAGTCCAACTAGGACTCTTTGCCAGGTTCGAGTGAACCTAACATTGAAGTCTATAATCTCTTCTTGTGGATGTCTTTGGATTGAAGTGAATTACTGTAGAAGAGAAGTTGGATCGACGGACTCGTTGAAACCTTGCATCAACTTCCCGCTAATCGGTCCCATCCCGTAATAGTGCCAGGTGGCGGAGATCTCGTACCAATAGAGGAGCTTTCCTTGAAGGGACAGAACCAAGAGTTTCACCATCACTTGTTCTTCTATGATATCATGGATTGCCGCTAAGGAAATGATGTCCTGGATATGCTCCAGAGCGATATTTTCGGTTTCATCGAACATCGAGAGTTTTTTTATTACGCAGGTGGAACTTGCCCTTGGCCCGTGAGATTCAACGGTGACGAAGAATTCCATGCTAGAAATAATTTGGGCAATGGTTACTGCTGTTGTTATTGTTGTTGTTGTTGTGCCATATTTGTGCCTGGGTTCTACGGAATAGAAATCCCCGAAGTTCCTCTTGGGTTGCTTGTCGGAAGGCCAAAGGGAATGGAGGCACTAGGATGCTTCGATGAGTTGGGAGGATTCGAGAGGAAAACTAGCCGTTGTGCTATCAAAAGTTAGGCCTTGCTCGTCAATAGTAGCCTCTTGCGAGGACGTCCCACGTAAGAGATATTTGGGGGTAACTAACCTAGAGCATTCCCCACAGGCGTCGATATCAAGTTCAAAGAAATTGGTTTCCTCTCCTCTATTCCTAACTCTCCATCTTGTTTGCATGAAGGCACAGAGCTTTAGTACTAGTCTTTACGACTTGAAGATTCTCGGGTAAAATAGAGTTGCCGTATGCTAAGAGTCTCTTAGTAATGAGAGCATCGATTCTCACTACTACTCGGGGGATGAGACCGATCGGGTCTCACCGGGAAATTTGTTAGAACTACGGGCCTTGGTAAGACGGGCTAGAAATTTTCTCAAATATGGGACTTTGTGTCCCACCGGCGTGCCAAAAAATATTGGTCATAAAATCCACATAGGAAAGGACTTTCGGTGGGTTTGTGCGCCCTGGACCTGTGACCAACATTGAAAGGCCGAGGGGAAGAGATGCCCCTCGTGCCAATATCCAAAGAAATACCGGCTCCTATACTAATCTACTTTTGGGGTTTGAGATAAGAGTGCAGGAAAGAGATAAAAGGAGTTTGGGTTAGAGAAAGAAATAAAAAGGGTAAGGGTTAGAGATTGATGATTCAAGGTGGGGAAGAACAGGAAGCACGATCACTCACTAATAACTTGAATAGCAGCAAAGAACACCAAGAATAGGTGAAATAAATGCGGTGCCGACCTTCCTATGTATCCTCTAGATGGGTTCATAGGGTTCTCCTCTCTCTCTCCATTGGAATTAAGGGTTCAAAGTAACAATGATTAAGAAGAGGGAATAACAGAAACCTCGATCCACCAGGCAGCATAAAAGAAAGCAATAGGGATGTTTTTCCTCTCCTATGTATCCATCGAGGCGAATTTGTGGTACATTCCCCAATCGCACACCGGATTCAAGATTCGAGTCTCGATATACGAATGCGAGATAGAAAAAATAATTAAGCATAGAAGGCAGCATAAAAGAGAGAAATGGAGTACAAAAATATTTAGTATTAGACGCAGGACATCAAGTTACTGAAAGACTTTCTAGCAGAAGTTCCCCCCCATTTTTACATTGCAAAGCCTAGGTTTTTATAGAGGACCCGACCCTATGAATCATTATTACAAAACATCGGAGTATGCCCTCGAGCCCCGAGAAACAACTCCTCACCACTGCTGCGGATGACCTCTCAAATCGGCTACCAAAACTAGTAATGGTGATTGAGCCAGTCAGGGAAAGATGCATTAAATGAGCCACTTGGGTGTCCTCGGATTGTAGGTGTGATGTTCGAGTGGCAGCCATGCTTGTCGAGCTCTCCTTATCGGACTGATACTTCGCATCCAATTGTCAAAAATGAGCAGCGGGGCTTATCGGGCAAGAAAATATGCATTTATGAGGCTCTATGATTGCCTCGAGAAAAATGCCCAACTCGGAAGCGTTCCTCGGAAGTGCCTCGCTAATTTTCGTTTCGCAAAACTACTTCGGGGTGTGGAGTGCCGAAGCCGATCCTCCTCTATCCTTCATCGCTCACGACAAATCGCCCACTCGATGGGTTAAGATAAACACTTCGGGCCGATCTTGCTTTTTGAAATGGTGGTTCGAGGGAGTTTTGGCCGAAGCACTTTCTCGACTTATACTACTTCGGGAGAAATCTGGCCGAAGTGGCTATTAGAAATACTTCGGGCCCGAAGTATTTTATTTGCCTTAGCCGATTCGGGTTATATTTTCTTCTTCGACAAACTTACTTGGATGCCGCTTCGCAACATTTTCACCCGAAGTAGCTGTTGGGAATGCTTCGGGTGCGAAGCGTTTCTTTTGCTTTCTCGGAAAAATTTTCGCCTGAAGTGATGATTTGAAGCGCTTCGGGCCTGAAGTTCTTTTCTCTTCATTTTGTCCACCAGGGGGTGATAAGGAAATAAAAATTGCTATAACTTATAAATAAAAGAAAACTTTCAAGAAAAAAAATATTGTACAAAGTTTCAATTTTTCTGCCCCTTGGTGGAATGTGACAATATTGTCAAC
>JAQPPZ010009882.1:0-26096 GCA_028583015.1 Wollemia nobilis
CTCGATACTGAGGCTCTCAAAATTTAGGGTGGAAATTACTTTTACCACCTCATTCAAAATTTTAGGTGGTGACTTGTTAGGGAACAAGTTATCAAGATTGGCCTTCTACGACCATCCCACAACTGGCTCATTTTCCTATAGTGATCCTACTTTCTAATCTGGTACAATATCTTTGGTGGAGTTGCTCGTGTTGAGCTACGATGGTCATCACTCCCCTACTAACACCCGCTCAGCTCTAATGGATTCCTCATAAAGATATACAAATCTATTTTTTTCATATTAACATAGGAGGATTGCCATGTCAGGGCTAAAGGCTCGAATGTAGAATAGATATGCTTAGGTGGAGGATGAGAGGAGTAGACTTATAATATTCTTCCAATTGCTACTAAAATGGATGTTGAAGTCTACCACACTTTCAAGAGGGTTCCTATTGATAAATGTGAATTGAGTTAATAACTTGAATATGTCCTCGAGTTCACTACACACATTTTGGAGTGATTCAACCAAATCTACCCATGTGGATATGCTCCCATGCTACAAGGTTTTATACCAGATCCATGCTCTACCTTTGAAAGAAGTAACAAGTAGCTTGACCATTACACATTCATGCATGATATTGTAAAGGATGGCCATGGAAGCCACATTCTCTAGGTATTCCTTCATACATCTGCTAATGTAATCATAACTTGGTAGAAATTCTAGCACCATTTAAGGGATATTATGCATATGGGAAAGACTAAGGGGGACGTGATAATTCCAAACTAGATAAATTGGATGGGCCATTAAAGTACTGGTCCCTTACAACCTTTGGGTTACGTAACTAGGTTGTAGTTTCCATATGAGCATACTTTCTCTGGTATCGATGTCAAGGTTGCTCATCAAACCTTAATTCCTTTAGAAAATAGAGATTTTTCAGCAAATAAAAGGTAAATGATCTTGAAATCTAGATCTGTTACATAGAGGAGTCTCTAGGTTTTTTGCAAAGATATTGGCAAATCAAAGTATCACAAAAATTTGACTTCCTAAAACATGAAAACTCGATGAGTTCCCCAACGGAGTTGCCGAAACATATTGGTGGAAAAATAGGCATTGAATGGGTGGGGGTATGCCTAGCAGTCCTCAATCAATATTTAATGGTCACTTGTCCTAGGAGAAGCAAGGCAGTCAATCTCCGAAGAAGGTCGGATCCTTTGGTTCTAGCTACCTATACCACAAAGTGTGAAAGGAAAAAAATAATGAGACAGAAAGCAAATGGAGGTCGTAGCCAAAACTGACAAGGATGGGATATGGCCGCATCAAGAGACACCCATTCAATATTTCCAACAAAAATAGTGGCACACCACCTAAAATATCAGATCATCTCATGTTAGAATACCAATTTATGTTAGAATACCAAGTATTCTAAATTGAATGCAATTTGAGAATGAAGAGATCACTTCTAAATTTTGAATCACTTTTTTAATATTGGAGGAAAAACTTGTAATGATATATAATAATAATTGTTCTTGGATGAATCTAAACCAAAAAAGACTACCCTATTAAATATTATGTTATGGGTTGCCTAAAAAAGATCACACCCTTTCATGATATGTCATAAGTAAAATAATATAGAGTTAAGGTTGGTTAGGAGATAGATCCTAACATGCCACCCCTATTAAAAAAGCTTTGACCTTAAAGCTGGAATGTTGGAAAATGCTACTGGAAATGATGGAGTGGTTCCCAAGTAGCATCTTCTAAGGGTAGACCTTTCCATTGGATCAAGACTTCCGTGATATATCTATTATGAAGGTGACGAGATCAGTGATCCAAGATAGCTTTGGGTTCGACCAAAAGTACTCCATCGTCAGTAAATTTTGGAAGGGTAGTTTGGATAGTGATATGTACTCCAATTACTAGATTAAGACAAGAAACATGAAATATGGGATGAATTTTGGAGTTTGGTGGCAACTCAAGTTTGTAAGCAATGGCCCCAATACATTAGATAACCTTATAAGGTCCATAAAATTTGGGTTCTAACTTATGAGAGCCTTTTTTTTTGAGAGATGATTGATGGTATGGTTGGAGGCATAGAAAAACCTTATCACCCTCTTGGAAACTATGCTTATGCCTATTTTGATCGGCTTGCTACCTCATGTGATTTTAGGAGATGTGTAAGTTCTCTTTTAGGATATACAGAATGCCATATCGAGTAGAGAGTTTCATCTCCACCGCTTGTACCTTTGTACTCCTGAGAATATAAGAAGTGAGTGATGGCGGTTTTTGGCCATATAATGCTTCATAAGGAGTCATTTTGATGGATGTATGGTAGGAAGTGTTATACCACAATTATGCTAACAAAAACCATTTTACCCAATGGAGTAGTTGAGTAGAAACGAAACAACGAAGGTAATTTTCTAAGCATTTATTAACAACTTCAGTCTAGACATCGGTTTGTGGATGGTAAGCGGAGCTCATACAAAGTTGAGTACCTTATAATTTGAACAATTCCTTCCAAAAAGTGCTAGTGAAATTTGGGTCACAATCACTAACAATAGTTGAGGGCATACCATGTAATTTAAATATGTTATCAAGGAAAAGGTGGGCTATAGTACTAGTGGTGTAAGGGTGAGCCATAGGACAAAAATGGGTATATTTGGATAAACAATCTACTACTACAAAAATTATTGTTTTTCTGCCTGATTTTGGTAGCCCTTCAATAAAAATCATAGAAATATCTACCCATGTTTTGGTTGGGATAGGAAGAGGTTGAAGTAATCCCAGGGTAGCAATTGTCTCCCCTTTATGTCTTTGGCAAGTATCACACTCTTTTAAAATTTGTTTGATGTAGTTTTTCATACCAACCCAGTAAAAATATCTAGTTACTCTTTTATATGTCTTTAAGAACCCTGAGTGTCCCATTGTAGGTGAGGAATGTAATTCATGGAGAAGTTTTTCATGATAGGAGGAATTAGGGGAGAGAATCGTCTGTCCTTTGTACCTTAATATACTATCCATCCAAGTGTATGGCGGCTTGCTATTAGGATTATGTTGGAGTTGTTGAATGATTGCATGGGTAGTAGGATCATTAATCCATTCTTCATGCACCTCATCTAACCATTTAGGAATAAGGGAGGAAAGAGCATGTAATTGAGGCATGTCTTAAAACTTCCTAGAAAGTGCATCGATAGCCATGTTGTCTTTACCCTTTTTGTATGTAATTTCATAATCATAGCCAAGTAGTTTAGTAACCCATTTTCATTATTTTATGGTATTAGTACGTTGTTACAAGAAGTATTTTAGGATATGATGATCAGTGTGTATAATGAAACGTTGTCCAACAAGATAAGGTTGCCAATTTTGAATAACATGAACAATAGCCAACATTTCTTTTTCATAGGTAGAACGGGCTAGATTCTTTTTATAAAATGCCTTGCTTGTAAACGCTAGAGGCCTTTCATATTGCATGAGTAAGGCTCCTATTCCTACCCCTGAGACATTACTTTCAATGATGAATGGTTTTTAAAGTTGAGCATAGCTAGGACAGGAGTGGTACACATTACATTTTTAATGTAATAAAAGCTTCATCTGCTTGAGATAACCATTTGAAGATGTTTTTCTTAAGTAATGTTGTTAAAGGAGTTGTGATTTTACTATAATTTTGACAAACTTGCGATAATATCCTGTTAGCCCAAGAAACCCCCATAAACCTTTTAATTTTTTTGGAATCAACCAACTCTTTACATCCTCAATTTTGCATGGATCTACCTTAACTCCTTCCTTAGAGACAATGTGTCCTAAGTATTTGATTTCTTGTTTTCCAAAAGAACACTTTGATCTTTTTGCATATAATTGATTTTCCTTCAAGATTCTCAATGCTTGGCTAATATGTTTCAAATGATCTTCCCATGTTTTGTTGTAAATCAAAATGTCATCAAAGAAAACTAAGATAAATTTACGAAGGAAAGGGTGGAATACCTTGTTCATTAGACTTTGAAAAGTGGAAGGAGTGTTGGTAAGGCCAAATGGCATCACCAAGAATTCATAGTGCCCTTCATGAGTGCAAAAGGCTGTCTTTGGAATATCCTTATCATTAAATCTAATCTAGTGGTAGCCCGATCGTAAGTCTAATTTAGAAAAATAGGCAGCCCCATGTAGATCATCTAGTAGTTCATCTATGACTAGAATAGAAAATTTATCCTTGATGGCCATTTTGTTAAGTGCTCTAAAATCGACACATAAGCACCATGACCCATCCTTCTTCCTTATGAATATAATTGGAGAGCAGTAAGGGCTTCTGCTAGGTCTAATGACCCCTGCCTTAAGAAGCTCTTGTACTAGTTTCTCTATCTCGGTATTTTGAAGATATGGATAACGATAGGGCCTAATATTAGGGGGTTGATGCCCTGGAAGTAGTTGAATATTGTGATCATGACTTCGTTGTGGAGGTAGTCCTTTTGGTTCATTTAATACTTCTTTATGGTGTTATATAATATTTTGTAGCTCTGGCACCTCCTATTCTTCATGAATGGGTTGGAGGAGAACAATTGGGCGACCATTCCTTTGCCTTCTTTATGGATAATTTTTTCCATTCTATGATAAATTATGATTTGTGAGGGTCTCGATTTTAATCCTTTGATAGTATAAGTTTGGTTCTTCTCTGTGAACTTCATTCACAATTCGTCAAATTCCCATTGAACTATGCCCAATGTTCATAGCCATTGTACTCCTAGTATGATATCACAACCTCATAGAGGTAGTACATACATGTCTCCTTTCATGTCATAATTCCCCATAGTTAGTTTCATATTCCTGCATTTACCTTCACATGTAAATTTTTCTCTGTTTCCAATCATCACTTTGAAATTATTACAAGGATATGTAAAACAATTATCTTGCTTAGCCACATTTGGATTGATAAAATTGTTCGTGCTACCAGATTCTAGGAGCACAATAAGGTTTTATTTATTAAAATACCCTTTTACCCTCATTGTTTATGGAGAAGAAAATTCAGCAAGGGCATTGAAGGAAACTTTAGGTGTGTTTTTATCATCACTTTCAGGTGTGTCGAATACTACTTCCACTTCTATCTCGATTTATTATTTGGTTGAATTGCCATAGTCCATAGCATCCAGAATATATAACTTTTGTGAGGCACATTTATGATTTCGGTCAAATTTCCCATCACAGTGGTAGCAAAGACCTTTAGCTTGTCATTCTTTCATTTCCTTGAAACTAAGACGTTTAATTGGTAGGGTTGGGTTAAGTTTTGGGGTTGTGTAGGAGTTTTATACCCTTTCATTTTGCACAGTTTTGGGGTTAGTGTAAGTGATGGATGATTTCACCATGTATGGTTTTCCCAATCGATGTTGTGCCTTGATTTTATCCTCAGCTAGTTTTGCCAACCCTATTTTCTACATCATGGTTGTGGGGTTATACATTTGTACCTCTATCCAAATTTCTTCTTTTAATCCACTGATGAAACAGTCTTGAAATAATGAAGTGTCTATCCTTGTTGTTCGATTTGTCAATATTTCAAATTCATCTTGATATTCCATTATTGAAGTGTTTTGGCACAATTTGGTGAGAGCTCATGTAAAATTTTAAAAAGCACTAGGTCCAAACCGTACTAATAGATTTTGTGTAAATTCAAACCAAGTAGGAGTGTCGTTGGTTTTTTTGAACCATTGGTACCATTGGATGGCCTCGTTCTATCAGTGAAAAGATGCAATATGCACTTTTTGTCTTTTAGGAATTTGATTCAATGAGAAATATTGCTCTGCCCAATAAATACAGTTTGTATTATCACCGCCTTTAAATTTTGAAAAATCTAACTTGGTAGTCCTAGGTAGGATGGATGTTTGTGTCCCTCCCAATAGTGGTCAAGGTGGTGATCCTCTGTTAGTTTGATTTGTTTGCATTAATGTCATATTATGACTGAAAAAATCAAGTTTTAAGTCTAATGCGAGTATTATTTCCTGAAGTTCTTGTGTCTTAGTTGCGTTCTCCTCTTTGCCTTGGTGAATTTATTGGAGAAGTTTATCCATAGTGATATCTTGTGACCTTCTTCCTTCTACCATGTGAAGTTTTGTGGTATGTTTTGCTTGTCTTGGTTATAAATTAGCAAGGTTTCAATGAAGAGTACCACGTCCTTTTCAAATTTTGTGGTGCACTTTCTTCTTTAGGGTGAAAAGTGTAAATTTTTCAAAGTTTTTTGATAACTTTAAAATTTGCTCGATTAAAAGTTGAAAAAAAAAATTGTTATCAAATTTTGCAAAGTTGTAACAAAGTTGTAAAAAATGATTATTTTTATCTTCACCAATTGACAAAACTTTTGGGGTGATGCCCCTAATAACCTTTTTATTTCTCACTTTATTCAGCTATTGATGATAAGAAGTAAGCAGGCTAGGACAGTAAGCACGGTAGAAAAAACCGGTGACACGAAACATGATAAAGGGAATCGAACGATATCAAAAATGAAGCACGACAGAGAGAACCAGGTGGTATAGAACAAAAAGTACAATAGAGTGAAACACAATAGCAGAGCATGGTCAATGGCATAGGAATTGATAAGGAGCGGGAGCAGAGCGAAGATAAGGCAGACTAAAAAGTAGGGTGGAGGCCGAGCGACGATAATAAGTAGGCTGGGAACACAAATTTTAAGGGGTCAAAGTCAACTAACGACTAGACAAATGTCAACAAGGCACTGGCGATGGTTTCATGAAGGGTCGATAGAGAGTGTGACCGAAGTCATAGCTTACTCTACGTAAGTTTCTCCTTATAATTGCCAATAATTTCCACTCCCTATCAAAAGTGGGATAAAAGACTTCTAAAATTTTTACGATGATGCCTTCCTTGATATAGAAAACTTGTTTCCGATGCCAAAAATATTTAATAACTTTAGGTTAAGCTAAATTTATAATTTTTTTGGTCACCGGTAATATGTTGACGTCATCGAAGTTTATAGGGCACCGTCTAAATTTCTCCTTGGGCTGAATCGAACAACATTTTTTAGGAATTGAACGTCTTTGATTTATTTGATCTTGTCTCTGTTTGGGCTGAATCGAACTGAGTTTTTTTATGAATTTGCAGTTTGAAGTTCAAATTTTTAACTCCGTTATATTGCTTTTGAGTTTTAGAATGATAGCATAGGATCACCGCCTTCAAGAAATGATATTTTATCCATCCAAGGTGAAATATCTATATGTATAATGCTTTTGACCTGCTCAATTTATGTTCAAGTGTTCACAGTATGTCACCGGATGTTTATCAATCAAGAGGAAAAGAAATCATTTCAAACTTAGCTCTGATACCAGATGTTAGAATACCAAGTATTCTAAATTGAATGCAATTTGAGAATGAAGAGATTGCTTTTAAATTCTGAATCGCTTTTTAATATTGGAGGAAAAACCTGTAATGATATATAATAATTATTATTTTTGGATGATTCTAAACCAAACAAGACTACCCTATTAAATATTATGTTATGGGTTACCTATAAAAGGTCACACCCTTTCATGATATGTCATAAGTAAAATAATATAGAGTTAAGGTTGGTTAGGAGATAGATCCTAACATGAACATCTCATCCTCACTTATCATTTGATGTAGTAAGTAAGGGAAAAATCCAAAACCAGTGGGAGGGTGCATGAAATCTAGATTGTAGAATTAGAGCACTCCCACCCAATCGAATTTAGAAGAAATAAAACCCCAAAACCCAAAGGTGGATGCAAATTCCAGAACCACTCAACAAGACCCATGAAATCCAAATTGTAAAATTAAGTGAACAAGCTTAAATGGCCATCGTAGAAATAAACATCCAAACTTAAACAAAAGGAAGTGAAGACAAATTGAGAGACCAAATAGTGATATGCTTTATATTTACAAGGCGAGAAGAATTACATATGAACTGTAATGGCCACAAAACCATGCTTTGGAATGGCAAGCATTCCACTATTTATAGAATATTTTACAACAAATTCAAAATACAACATTGATAGCATCAAGCGGGAAAATCTTATTGGGACAATTAGAAGATCTACTATAGTTATGATCTAGGAAATAATGGCAGTTGTTTGGAAAGGATTATATGCTTCTACATAGATCTAGACCCTTGATTATCCTATCAAGTAATACATTTCCATCTACTTTACCCCTTCAAGAAATCATAAAATATGGATTTAATTTCTTTAGGTTTTGTGTACTTCAAACTGCCCCTCATCAGTTCGTACTGAGGTAGTTGTGATCCTACTTGATTTTTTTGATGCCTCCCTTTTGATGTCAACTATGGACAGGTATTCAGGTATGCTCCTTTGTGCATCAAATTCCCAGTATTCTTCCCATCATATTTTTAGAGGATGAATGATTGGGCTTAGTCCTTTGATATTGCTTTCCCAAATTTCTGTTTAACTTTGGGGATGAAAACATAGGATTTATAACCACCATACCATGGTCTAATTCTTCTTCTTAAGGATTTAGGATCCCAATTTTCCACTCAAAGTTTGTGTGGGTATTTGGGATCTTCTTTGATCATGTCCCTGCCCAAATTTATATTTGATCCCAGTCTTGGAGATTTGTTCTTTCATCCATCCACAATCAAAGCGTCAAAAATTAGTCAATCTTAATATGTCATCATCTTCTAAAAAGAAGAGTGGGTGATAAGGCATAAAATTTCACCCACAATACTCTCTCAAGAAGAGTCACTAGTGGCATATACTTTAAGGAAGCTCAAGAAGCATAAAGTTAACTATGCTACGCATGATTTAGAGCTAACTATAATGGTGCATTCTAAAGACCTAGTTCCACTACTTGGTGGGAAGGCCATTTGAATTAGATACTGACCATCAAATTTTGAGGTACATATTTACCCAACCTATACTCAATGTGAGGCAGAGGATATGGGTTGAATTTCTCATTGATTACAAATTTGAGATTGAGTACATAAAAGGGAAGGAGAATAAGGTGGTTGATGCTTTGAGTAGAAAGAGACACATATCAGCCATAACTAGAAGTCAAATGGACCTGATGGATTGGGTGAGATAGGAGCAATCTCACGATGAGTATTGCCAAGAAATTTGAATTAGAATGAACATATACCCTGAAGGTAGTAAGTAATTTGGTGTGAAAGATGACCTTTTGTGCTACAAAGGAAGAGTCATCATACCAAAAATGGGTGATTTAAGGAAAATAATAGTGCAAGAAGCCCATAGATATCCTTATTTAGCTCATCTTGGAGGAGCTAACTATGGGAAAACATGAAAAACCTTATTTTGGGTAGGAATGAAGAAGGACATCATAGATTTTTTACTCGGTGCCTCAAATATTAGAAAGTTAAGGTAGAACACAAGCATCCTGCAAGAAAATTGTATCTGCATGATATACCTACACAGAAACGATAGGCTATATCTTTATATTTTATAGTAGGTTTACCCAAAACCTGGTACCAACATGATGCAATCGTAGTAATAGTTAATAGATTGTCTAAAGTTGCATATTTCATACCCAAGAACATCAATGATGATGCTCAAGTAGTGGCTAATAGATTTTCCAAAGAGGTATTTTTTTACAATGATTTTCTAAGGTGATTATTTTAGATGGGGATTCCAAGTTCACTTCTAAATTTTGGAAGTCCTTACATCATGCAGTGGGTATAAAACTAAATATGAGTTTGGCATACCACCCTAAGACATATGGTCAAAAAAAATGTATAAACCAATTAATAGAGGACATGCTTCGGATGTACTGCATGGATCACAAGTCTCATTGGGAAGACTATCTACATCTTGTAGAGTTAACCTACAATAATGGATATCATTCCCAATTAGGAATAGCTCCTTTTGATGCCTTGTATGGGAAAAAGTGTAGAACACCATTGTCTTGGGATAACTTAAAAGACCAAGTTGTGATTGGGCTAGAAATGGTAAAAAAAGGAGGATAAGCTAAAGGTAATTAAGCAAAGACTTAAAGAAGTTGCTAATAGATAGAAAAGCCATGTTGATCTAAAAAGGACTCCAAGAGAGTATTCAGTTGGAGATAATGTGGTTTTAAGGGTTAAACTAATAAAGAGTGTTATCAAATTCATGAATTTGGATCTTCAGTTTGTGGGACCTTTTGAAATCACTAAAAAAATCAGTCTAATTGCATACCAACTTGCCTTACCACCTAACCTATTAAATATCCATGACATCTTCCACATATCCTTTCTTAGGAAATATGTTGCTAACCCTGAACATGTGTGGGATATTTCTAATTTGTAAATAGTAAATCTAAAGCCTATTGAAGTGATGTTGATAAAGATTCTTGAGTTACATTCCAAATCTATGTGAAATTAAACTCTTGAGCAATGTAAGGCCCATTGGGACCAATTTTTTGATAGAAATACCACTTGGGAGAAAGTGGGTGATATGCAAAAATATTTTCCCTTCTTATTTGAAAATATATAATGTAATCATTTTTATTTTTGTGAAAACTAGAAACACCTAAGACGATGTTTAGTCTAAGGGAGGTAGGATGTCATGACCCTCCCTGGCGGACTTTTTGGTACAAAGATAAAATATATTAATATATAATACTTTAATACCTAACTTGAAAAATTAAACCAACTATGTGATGTTTAATTGATTTGGACGAGCATGGTACCACTGGCATATTGCCAATATGTGTAGGATTAGGTACACTTGTAGGTGGAAGAAGTTGAATCATCCACTAGAAGCGAGGGTATTTGATGCAGGAGCATCCGGTGGCACCAGCAATCGAGGTGTCAAGTGTCGGGAAAAATAGTTCTGAAGAGTCGGCACAGGAAGAAAAAGCGGCAAAGACAGAAAACCGTCGCGATTTCGCGACGTGTCGTGAAATCACGACAGAAATTGGCAAGGAGGAAGTGCAGCAGAAGGGGCCGTGATTTCACGACGTGTCGTGAAATCGTGACAGTTTGCCGGAGAGGGACGAAGGCGCAGAAGGGGGCGCGATTTTGCGACATGTCACGAAATCGCGACCCGCGATTTTGCTACATGTCACGAAATCGCGACAGGTTTCGGAGCAGAGGAGAGAGCGACAAAACGGTCATGATATCGCGACGTCGTGAAATCGTGACGAGTTTCTTAGCGGAGGGGCAGGAGGCAAAATGGTCGCGATATCGCGACATGTCGCGATATCACGACCAAAATGAGAAGCAAGTGCAGAGAGCCAGAAACGTCGCGATATCGCGACGGAGAGAGAAAATGGCACGGGAGGAAGAGAAAAATATGGCGAGAACGGTGTTTTCGAGGACTGTTCGAAATTGACACGTGGACAGCCACGTGTAGCTTGAAAATTATGAAGGACACATGTTCCAGGAGGAGGCATGGCAAATTTTGCACACGGGAGAAGTGTATCCAAGTGAAGATGGAGGCCACGTATCATTGAATTTAAATTTGCAGCCGCATGCATTAAAGGGAGAGAACCATCTTTCGGATGCATTTTACGAAAAACAACTATAACAGGGTATGGCCGGTATGGAGGAGACGACAGTTTAGGGTACGACGGCGGTTGCAGGTCGAGGAAGACCATGAATGCGAGCAGCAGTGCAGATCGGGCGGTGGCCCATTTATGATCTAGAATTTTGAAGCTTCGACAGGAGGGAAATTCGAGCGGGAAGGTTGGTAGGTGGAGGCATTGATTGCCGGGAGGGCCGGGGCCTCGATAAAAACCTGAAATTTCAAACTGTGAAGGAGGGTGGACCGAAGAACAGGGGAGGAACAGAGTGGAGAAAATACCAGACAATCTCTGGTTAATGTACGCCTACGGGCTATTTTATTTTGGGAATGCATGTAACTATTTTCCGAAAGATTAATGAAAAGTTGAATTGGTAAGCGTTTGGTTCTTCCGGTGCCCCGTCAGTGGTATCAGAGCCAGTGGTTCCTGAGTGTGCAGCAGATCCGCCGAAGGTGAGGCAGTTGCACCAGGACCTGCGGGAGAGTTCTGAGAGAGAGTGAGTTCGGTCTTTAAGTGCGTAAGCAGATTCGCCGAGCGGGAGGCAGTTTACGCCAAGACCCGGTAAAAAAAAAAAAAAAAAAAAGAAGAGAGAAGAATGCATGCCCGAAGAAGACGGGACAACATGGAGGATATGGTTTCGGAGGAAGAAGTAAAAGCATTGCAACGACAATTAAAGGCCTTGCAAAAGGAATGGTCCGTAATGAAATTACGAGAGAAGGAAGAGCGACAAAGAAGACGGGAAGAAAGAAAGAGGAAGAAAGAAGAAAAATTAAAGAAAATCGCATGTGAGGAAGAGTACAGCGGTATCGGGACCTGCCCGAAAGAAGGCACAGATTTTTTTGTGCAAAAGGAGGAAATACAGCAGGCTGCAGAAGAAGTTTGCAGCAGTGGAGAAATCTGTCCGGTAGAAGATAGAAGTATGGATCGGGAGCCAGGGTTAAAGCAGGCTGCTGAGGCAGAGATGAGTCCGGGAGTGTTGCAGGAGGCAGCAACTGGACCCAACAGAAGTGAAGATCACTTCTTCACTTACCTCGGGTGTCTGATGCAGGAGCATCCGGCGGCACCAGCAACTGAGGTGTCAAGTGTCGGGAAAAATAGTGCTGAAGAGTCGACACAGGAAGAAAAAGCGGCAAAGACAGAAAATCGTCACGATTTCACGACATGTCACGAAATCACGATAGAAATTGGCAAGGAGGAAGTGCAGCAGAAGGGGCTGCGATTTCGTGACGTGTCACGAAATCACGACAGTTTGCCAAAGAGGGACAAAGGCACAGAAGGGGGCACGATTTTGCGACATGTCGCGAAATCGTGACCCACGATTTTGCTACATGTCGTGAAATCGCGACAGGTTTCGGAGCAGAGGAGAGAGCGACAAAACGATCGTGATATCGCGACGTCGCGATATCGCGACGAGTTTCTCAGCGGAGGGGCAGGAGGCAAAATGGTCGCGATATCGCGACATGTCGCGATATCGCGACAAAAATGAGAAGCAAGTGCAGAGAGCCAGAAACGTCGCGATATCGCGACATGTCGCGATATCGTGACGGAGAGAGAAAATGGCGTGGGAGGAAGAGAAAAAGATGGCGAGAACGGTGTTTTCGAGGACTGTTCGAAATTGACACGTGGACAGCCACGTGTAGCTTGAAAATTGTGAAGGACACATGTTCCAGGAGGAGGCATGGCAAATTTTGCACGCGGGAGAATACGTGTATCCAAGTGAAGATGGAGGCCACGTATCATTGAATTTAAATTTGTAGCCGCATGCATTAAAGGGAGAGAACCATCTTTCGGATGCGTTTTACGAAAAACAACTGTAACAGGGTATGGTCGGTATGGAGGAGACGACAATATAGGGTACGACGACGGTTGCAGGTCGAGGAAGACCATGAATGCGAGCAGCAGTGCAGATCGGGCGGTGGCCCATTTATGATCGAGAATTTTTAAGCTTCGACAGGAGGGAAATTCGAGCGGGAAGGTTGGTAGGTGGAGGCATTGATTGCCGGGAGGGTCGGGGCCTCGATAAAAAAACCCGAAATTTCAAACTATGAAGGAGGGTGGACCCGAGAACAGGGGAGGAACAGAGTGGAGAAAATACCAGACAATCTCTGGTTAATGTACGCCTGTGGGCTGTTTTATTTTGGGAATGCATGTAACTATTTTCCGAAAGATTAATGAAAAGTTGAATTGGTAAGCGTTTCGTTCTTCCGGTGCCCCGTCAGTATTTGAGGTTGGAAAGATGATAATTAATGTAAATCAAGGGTAACATTGATGGATACCTTCATATAGGCATGCATTCGGTTAGGGATAATCATCAAAAGCTAGCCACCTTGAGCCCCAGATTGATAGCCTAGCAACTATCGTAAATTATCAAGGTTGAGACAGGTGACTAGGTTGATGGAAATATTCCCTTTGTGTTTGTTCCATATGTTTGAATTATTTTTTACTTCATCACTATTTGTATTTATGGTTTGGGGTATGAAAGCATGCATATTTTGGTTACCTCTGAAAAACTCTTTGTTTTCTTAAAACCTTTTACTCTCAATTTTTTTATAAATAAATAATTATATTTTATTTTAAAATGTTAATGGAGTTTCATTTTATAAATAAACATTTTTTTTTTTGTTCTATATAGCAAACAAATTTCATTTATAAAATAATAAATACAATATTTTAAATGACAGTGAAACCTCATTTGAAAATTATAGATAAACTAAGTCTATGATAAAGAGAGTTGTTTATAATAGATAAATTGAATTTATTTTATTCTTTGGAATAAAATTCAGAGTTTACCTCTTATATTAAAAGGTATTTTATTCAAATAGATAAGGCAGTGAAGGGCTTCTCATCATCAGCCTTTAAGGTAGAATTTTGAAAATGGGGAAGAACAATTTAAAAATTGAAAATATCACCCATTGTCCTTGAAGGTAGATGGGAAGTAATTGCAGGAAGCGGTGTGACAGGGAAGATAAGGGCAAGGAGGAAAATGATGAAGGGATGATATCATGGGGAAGAATGGGAAGAAGAGAAAAGAAGAACCAAAGGATGATAGAGAGGAGAAGGAAGGAATTGACCAAACATGAGGGCGAACAAAGAAATGAATGGCTTCCAATGTGACACAATATCTTTGAAAGTGAAATGAGATCATATTTAGAATAACTAGGTTGGTTAAGCTTTCATGTTAATATTATTTTTATAAATGCATGAGCTTCTTATAAATGATGTCTTCATCTCTATTTGAGTGGATGTTCTCATATCTTGCTAGTTTCACTATGTTATTGTAACCCTTTTTTACTTGTGAGACCATCGTCCTCCAGCCAAGACCCTAGAACCCTTGGGATGTATATCCTCTACTTTCTATCTGACCATTGATGGTGTTTTAGTAGTAGAACCTATTGCTTTTACGTTTAAACCCTCATGTTATTGTCATTGTTTTATGGCCAAGATTTTCTACCCTGTGGTTTGGAGGCTAATTGCGAGTTGGCTTATCCTCCATTGGGCAACCTTCCTTGAGCGATGAAATCATAAGTTATTCCTCCATTAGCTTAACCTATTATGGTAGAGTTTTATGGTAGAGTTTAATGGTAGAGTGTAATATGGGCTTCAACACTAGTTTCCCTTTAGAACGACTTCATATTCCATGTAGTGGGAGCGGTAAGAACTATGTTATATCCTTACGACCTTTAATTTGGAAATAGACCTACTGAGTTTCACCTCTTACTGATCGCACCCATAGTGGTGCTAGTGAATCACCATAGTAGTGGAGACCGCCATTGGCAATCCTGAGTTATGTCTTAGGAGACACCTGTGTGTTTATATTCATCTATTCGGCTAACTATGCTAGTTTACCATGAATTTGTTTTGCTTTAGTGAGCTTTGGGAAGGGTTGATCCTTATAAGTTAACAATAGTTCATTTTAGCTTTGATCGGAAACGAATGATGCTTTGTTTTAATTTATGAGTTAAATAAGTTATGAATTAAAGGTTCGAGTATTTAATCTTTTAAACAAAGTAATGTGATTTATTTAAATAGTCAAGGTATGGGACTTGGTTATGTTAAATAAATAAAGTGATTTATTTAAATAGTCAAGGTTTGAGACTTGGTTATGTTAAATAAAGGTAATGGGATTTATTTAAATAGTCAAGGTTTGGGACTTGGTTATGTTAAATAAAGGTAATGGGATTAATTTAAATAGTCAATGTATGGAACTTGCTTATGTTAAATAAATAAAATGATTTATCTAAATAGTCAAGGTTTGAGACTTGGTTATGTTAAATAAAAATAATGGATTTTATTTAAATAGTCAAGGTTTGAGACTTGGTTATGTTAAATAAAAGTAATGGGTTTTATTTAAATAGTCAAGGTTTGGGACTTGATTATGTTAAATAAAGTTAATGGAGTTATTTTGGTAGATTAAGGGTATGGGAGCTTAATTTATGAAATGATGAAAATGGTTGGATTATTTATAAATTAAAGTAGTAAGACTTTAATTAAGTAAATAAAGGAATGGTTATTTTATAGATTAAGGGTATGGGACCTTGACCTATGAATAAAATGGAAAAGGTTATTTTAGTGAAATTAAGTGGTTTAGCTTATTAAACTAAAGAACCTAGCTATTTTATAGATTAAAGTAATGGAAATTTGGTTTATGAAATGAAAGGAAATGATTTATTTTTAAGTTGAGTAGTGAAGCTTTAATTTAGTTGGAAAGATTGTTTTTTAGATTAAAGGTATGTGACTTTGATTTATTAAACAAAGACAAGATTTGATTAAATTAAGAACCATGATCTAATATGTGCATGATGAATGACTCTATAAGGGTATTTGAGAGGGAAAATAAAAGTAACGATTCTTTTATGATATCAAGTGTGCATTTGATGATTAGAGACCTGATTAAATTTGTATAGTTGCAATTTGGAAAAGTGAATATTAGATGCATTTAGAGGTATTACTATCTTGAACCATGAGTGCCTTGATCCCCTACTATACTCAAATGATCAATGGAAAGAGGAAGAGGATCGAAGAGGCAGATGAGACTAGTGCACTAGTTTGCTCTCTACTTACCATTTACTTACTTATGCTCAAATAGACTAGATTTATAGGGAGATATACCTAATTTATCATGGTGTATTACATATTCTTTAAAGGTATGAGGGTTTTACCATTCTAATATGCAGGTAATAATTATGGAACAATGAGGACTATATCTCTTAATTTACTGTTGAGTTACTTATGTTTTGTAATATATTCTCTTTCAATTAATGTTTACCTTCTTTAAATGTTGCTTATTTCCTAGTATCTTTGATTGCTTTTTGTTAGATTTAGTATCTAGAATTGTTCTTGTTTTCTTGCTAATCAAAAAATAAGCAATAATTTATAGGGTGAACTAAGGGATTGAGAGCCCTTAGGGTGAACATAGGAAGACCTAAGGGATTAAGACCCCTTAGGGAGAATGAAAACTAAGTTTATGGGAAGACTACATCTGAGTTAAGATAACTCATTGTGAAGACAAGATGGATAGTTTAATTCACAATACTCGTAGCATACCTACATAGACTGACTTGTGCATGGTATGGTGATGCATGCATACCTTTGGCTAGCTGAAGGTGATAAGTCTAGCTCATCAATGATGATGAGATAGATAGGCTTATTTGTGGTAACACATGATACACCTACATAGATGGACTTGTGTGAGGGTATTTCATGAGATGTAACTCTTAGGGAAAACTTAGGAGATTTAAACAATAGGTAAAATATTAGATTGGTTAGGGGTTTATGAATCCCTCTCCTTAGTTTAAAAAATTTGTTTATTTTCTTGTAGCTTGATTTTTGGGTCATTACACTTTGTACATAATTAGGAGCTGGATCATTAAACTTGAAGGAGAATAATGCTTAATAATGCATGCATACCTTCGACTGCCTAAAGGTGATAAGTCTTGCTCATCAAGGATGATGAAATAGATAGACTTATTTGCGATAACACATGATACACCTACATAGATGGACTTGTGTGAGGGTATTTCGTGAGATGTAGCTTTTCAAAAAAAAAATAGGGGATTTAAACAATAGGTGATCTTTAGATTGGTTAGGGGTTTATGAATCCCTCTCCTTATTTTAAGAAAAAAGTCTCGTTTGTGTATTTTCTTATAACTTGATTTTTGAGTCATTACACTTTGTACACAATTAGAAGTTGGACCATTAAACATGAAGGAAAATAATGCTAACAATAATACTTAATAAAAATTAAAGAAAATATATTATTAAAATAATGCTTCTCTAAAAGAGAAGATAAGTTATATATATAATCTTATATAAAAATAAGAGAAATAATAAAAAAAATATTAATTTTAAATAAGGAAGATAATAAATAAAAAATAAAAACATGTACGATGATTGAGTTGGATATAATCAATTCAAAAGAACTGCAATACATAAAAGAGTGATAACTCAAATCTTATGAATGAATTTGAAGAAATAAATTAGAGAAAATGTTAGTGCATTTTCTTCGTCACATCTATGACCAAATAATTATGAAGAACAAAACTAAATAAAATTATATCATTGTAATTTTAATAATTATTTATTTTTTAAATTCATCATTTATAAAAATAAAAGTGATGATAAACAAAAATTTTAATGAGATAATTCAATGCAGAAATTACAACAAAGATGATGACAAAGCTAAGAATATTTATTGAGTTGAGAGATATAGTTATATCTAATTAGAATATTTATTTAGTTGAGCGATATAGTTATATTTAATTAATATAAATTGTATTCATAAATATTAGTTGACTCATCCATCTTCATCCAGTAGGTATATATGATTCTAACAGAACAGATCGTCATGGGAGGATCACGCTCTACCGCAAGCTAGAGTGCTAGTTGGGCAGGTCCTACTTACTGAAATAAATCGTGCGCAAAAATGTTTTTATATCTTCCTTTTTGCCCAAACGCCACTATTTGCAAAAATTAAACTGTCGCAGAGATTCGAAACCAAGACCTGTCCAACCCCCACTTCATAATCAATTAAAGGGTTTAAGATTTAGAGTTTAGGGTTTATCCCTAATTTCAAGAATACTTTAAAAAAACCAAATTTTTTAATTAATTAAGGTCTCAAATTCTATCTAATTGAATACTTACCAGACCCGTTTTTTTCAAAAAAAATAAAAAATAAATAAATAAATAAAATAAATAATAATAATAATAATATTTTTATTTATTTTCGAAACACGGTGCGGCATGGAGGAGTGTGTGAGGACGTGGGTATGGTGGTTTTTCTGTTATATTCTCTATTGATAAGTACAGCTCTTGGGCTTTAAGAAGGGTCATGATTGGGATTGGGAGGAAACTGCTTAACCCTGTGCCTCGGTCATAAAGGTTTCTTAGGATAACCAAATTAAAAAAAATAAAAATACGGAAACATGCTATTCTTACATAACACCCACATAAACTAATTAAAAAAAGAGGACAAACGGTGGATTATTAAAGGCATACGATTCTGACAGAACAGACCGCCATGGCAGGAAGAGGTATTATCAAGGGCATACGATTCTGACAGAACAGACCGTCATGGCAGGAAGAGGTATTATGAAGGTCATACGATTCTGACAGAACAGACCGTCATGGCAGGAAGAGGTATTATCAAGGGCACAGGGTCCTCCGTCATGGCAGGAAGAGGTATTATCAAGGGCACAGGGTTCTCCGTCATGGCACACGATTCTGACAGAACAGATCGTCATGGCAGGAAGAGGTATTATCAAGGGATTCTCCGTTATCGCAGAAAGCGGTATTCAACTCTCACAGGCCGATCGATCAATGTGGGATTATTAACACAGACACAGTAGAAGGGTAACGCTCTTGACAACGACCGTTTTCATCGTAAGTCCAGGCCCAAACCGCCTGCGGTCGCACACGCGTGGAGCATAGAGGCCTTCCTCATCTTGGACGTGTTTTGTTTGCATCCAGTTGCAGTTTGGACTCGATCGCATTAATAATCGCCGGCCCTCCAGGGTGGACAATCCAGAACAACTCGTTCCAGTCGGACACGCCGAACTGCCGGAAGGCCTCCTACAGGGCCTCCTCGATGTTATTGGATATCAACCGCCGCACTGTGGGGAGCAGGTCGAAAGTAAGTCCCACCTCTTTGAGGTGCCCTTCGATGGCGCCTTCTCTCTCTGGCAAAATGGTCTGGCCATTCCAAAGAAAATGAAAATAAGGGGTCTCCAATCCCTCCAAAGGGTCGGCCCTCACAACAAGAGCCGCCGCGCCGTGGCCGAAGAGGGCCTGTCCAACCAGGTTGTCGAAGGGAGTGTCGTCAGGGCCCCGGAATGTGACGACCGTGATTTCGCTGCAGACGGCCAGAACCCTCGCTCCAACGTTGTTCTCGGTGAGGTATTTGCCCACTCGGAGGACGGTGCCGCCGCGAAACCAGTTGTGATGATAGAGCATTATTACGGGGTCGACATTAGTGCGCACATGTTGGGATTCTCCCTCAGTATCTCCTACGTGAGATTATGTCTCTTTCTTATCATTGACTTCTCTCCTGTATTATACAACTATTCCGTTAAGATCGACTTCAACCCGCCGAATAATTGATCAAAAGCGAAAGTAACTTACAAATTCGCATGAACTTCTCCTTGAGGTTGGATTTATGCTCGTTATTGGTGATGCGAAAGTAATAGTCGGGGTAGGTGCTCTGGTACAGGATATTGGGAGGATTGGCGGTATCAATGGCGAGGATGGAGGCAGGACTTTCGGATTCGGATCGCTGAGCCCTCCTGAATGCTTCCACGTCCTCCATCTTAGTTTTCATTGCTGTTATCGTGCTATTCTTATTAATATGGATCTCTGCTTTATAGAGGAGAATATTGTGGTAAGAAAGTAACGCTGGTATTGAAGGCATCGAAGAACGGCCAGAATAAAGTGTCACCTATATAACAATTCATATGAACTTTATAAAATGATTTTACATTGAAAATCCTTATAAATAATACAGTAATCAAATTAATGAAATGAAATGAAAGATTTTAATTATGTCGGGAGACCCAAATATGGTCTATGGGACCTCAAATATGTAAGTACAATTACTCAAATATATCATATGATCTTTAATATCTTTGAGGAGGTTGTTCCTTCTCTGCTGATTTGTGTTAGCAATTCCTCATTTTTTTTTTTATTTTACCGTCTTCAAATAAATTTGCCATAAATTCGTTCCCAAGTGTATCTTTGTATTTGTCACGGATATCTGAAAAACTCGGGCATTTATAGATGAAATGTTCCTCTGTCTCTACTGCCCTTGTGTTGCATAAAGCACATATCCTTTCTTTCCATTGTTCTTTTGGCGTTGTCCATCTCCCTGTTTCACATCTAAGCCTATGAGAGCTAGTCCTTATCTTAGCAATGAGTATTTTTTCCTTCCACTTGATTTTAGCGCCTATATACGCTTTTTCCTTGTGGTCATACGTTGGGTTAAAATTTGCAATATAATATTGTCTTTTCCTGCTTGCATTTTTCCACATTCGACTTCTGAACTTTTCATTCACATAATTTTATATGTCTTTTTTGACATTTGGGCATTCATTTATGTTGATTTCTCAATGTTTCATCCATTTCTGATTTTGTTTCATCCATGTAGCCTATGCAACTCTTCGTCCCTAGCTACCCTAGGCCATCTATCATTTGTCATGTTTTCTATTTTTTTCAAGTAACATAACAACTTGGTCATAGCAATTGCTTCTAAAGGGAACATTCCAGTTTCAGCTAGAATAATTTCATAAGGGGTTGTGGCCTTAATTTTGAGAAATTTTGTGATTAGATATTTTTTAATCCTTTCTATTTGCCTCCATTTTGCATTTTTTGTGTCACTAGCCCACACCTCGCAACCATACAACAAAACCGATGTAACAAGTAGGCCAAATAAGACCTTGGTGGTCTTCCAGTCCCATAACTCGGTATTCCTACATCTGTTTTGAAGTGCATATAGTGCTCTCCAACCACTTTGAGTTCTTTTCATCCTACATGTATTCCAATTAAGTTTGTCATGAAAGTCTATGCCCAGGTATTTGTATTCTACTACTACATCAAGCGGTTCTCCTACAAACTAAAATTTGAGTTGTTGCTTCTTCTTTTTTGCTAAAAAAATCATAATTTTTGTTTTGTTCGTGTTCACTTGCATTCCAAATTCTTTACAAAAGAGTTCTAGAGCTTGAAGGTGATCTTCTAGATCTTTGGCTGTTTTGGCCACAAGAATTACATCATCTGCATACATGAGGAGTTTTACCATATATTTGGCTAAATGCACACCCTCTCCCCCAATTTTTTTTATCCATTCTTCTAACTTATCAATGTACAACCCAAATAAGGTCGGAGATAAAGGGAAACCTTGTTTGACACCTATGTCACTACCAAAACATTTAGATAACCCTTCCTGTGTTCTGATTCTAGCCTTTACATGCTCATATAGTTTGTGAACTGCTGCTCTGTAGTGAATTGGAACCTCTAGCTCTTCTATTCTGCTCCATAATTTTTTCCTTGGCACTGTGTCAAATGCCTTTTTGAAGTTTACAAAACAACAAAAAGCCTCGTCTTTTTTGTCCCATATTTTTTCCACTATGTGTCTTAGCGTGATACAATGATCAATAGTTGAGTGCTTGGGCCTAAAACCTGCTTGCTCCTTTGCTTTCTTTTCCTTTTCTTCTACCCATATACTGATCCTACGCTCTATCATACTCCCAAAAAACTTTGCAAAGAGAGGGTTGATCATGATAGTTTGATAGTTTGAGGGATTATTTACATCTCTACTTTTAAACAAAGGAATGGTCAAGTTAGTTGTCCACTCGGTAGGGAAGCCATTTTGTATGACCTCATTGAAAATTTCTTTGATTTGCAATGTCAAGATATCTACCCCATTTTATATGCTCTACTTGAAGATTGTCTATGTCATGGGCTTCACCAGTTGCTAACTTTTTTATCCCTTGAATAATGTCTTCAATTGTGAAAAGTTCTTTCTTGATAATGATAGTAGGGGGTGTCTCCTGTTGGTTACTACGCTGATATAGTTGTTTTGAATACTCCAACCATTGATTAACTGTTATGTTAATTTTAGTTTGCATCCTTTTCATGCTTAGTTACTTCAAAAATTTCTTTAGTTCATGCTTCCCTAAGTAAATCAATTCTTTCCTCCTTTTTCTAGTGTATTTTTTTTTTTGCCCTTACTAGTTTCTCATATGCTTTTTTGTTTGCTTTTGTTTTACCTGTTGGTTCCTTTGGTAATGTTCACATTTTTTTGCAATCTTCATCAAACCATAGGTTGGTTGGGAATCTATTCCTTTCTTTCTTTTTAAGTTTAGCTCTCTTACATTTGTTTAGAGCTTCTTGAATAACGTGCATTAACCATTCACTCTTATTGTAATCTCTACTACTGTGATGTAGTTCTTCCCTTTCCTGTAACTTGTTATTTAATACTGCTCTAAAATTCTATCAATTTTCTACTACTGTCCAACTTATAATGAGTATATAAAACTATAAAAATGCATGGTCTTGTTTTTTTTTTAAATATAAGTTAGTTATAAGGGATTTCTTTTAGAAAGATTGAGGTTAGTAACGTTCAGTTTTTTTTTAATAAAGTTATCTTTATCTTTGTGTTACAAGGGATTTTTTTTTATATAGAAAGATTGAGGTTAGTATGAGAAACCTCTACGTGTTCAAGGTTTGTAAACTCCATCGTGAGTGAGAGTTGAACTTATCAATAAGGGTCAAGTTAACTTTATCCTTGTGTTATAAGGGATTTCTTTTATATAGACAGAGAGATTAAGGTTAGTAGGAGAAACCCATATTACATGTTTAAGGTTTGGAAACTTCATTCTAATCATAAGTGAGATATGGCCTTATCAATAAGGGCCAAACACACAACCATACACACTCAATATCTTACACACTTGTCCTTGTCATAGTTTGAACATTGAACCTCCTAAATAAGAGCCAAAGCATAAAAAGTTACGCTCTTCTCTCAATATTTCTTTAAAATGTATTAATAATAACATAATGAAAAAATATCAAATTTTAGAATAGTTTAATGCCTGTGAAAAAAAAATTGTTTCTTCAAGTAAAAGTTCTACCTTACAAAAACCTTACAACATACAACCTAATAATATATTGTCATATAATTTGAGAGAATATGATGTACAGTCAGCTACAAGAGACCAACAAAATGGACTCCAATCACATAACACAAATGCTATAATGGAAGAAAACTGCAAATTGATATTATTCTCATTCCTTAATTCACACCCCTTCTACAAAATATTACAATCCATCATATAACAACCATAAACCAAAGAAACCCTAAAGAAAACCTAAAACTGTCTTTTTTCTAAAACTACTAAAAATAGATCTTCTTTCTAAAAACTTCTAAAAATAGAAATGAGTTGGATTGTGCCCAAATTCGGTGCACACATCCCTATTACAATAAAAAACCTTAATTTAAAATATTAGGTCTCAAATTAAGGTATAACAAAAGATAATAAACTTCTAACAGCCAAAAAAACCTTAAAAACTTGGGAACCTATTCTAAAAGCTAATTTTGGGACACTAGATGGAGGAGTTAGGTCTCGATTTTTTTTTTTTGAAGAGTCAAGCCAATAAAAGATTCACCTGATGCATAACACACAGAAAAAACCACCTATTAAATTTCAAGGCCAACGGGTGTACGGTTCACAAGTTATGGCTCCGACAAGGTGCATCATTCTCCTTTGGTGAAAAAGAACTCAGCTCCTGTGAGTTTAGCTGAATTGAAACCCTGTAGATTCTGGTTATCAATTTTATTTAGCTTTGAATCTAAAATCTAAGTGTTTTCTGACTGTGGTAATCCTTCCCACTAAACTAGGAATTTGTTGTAGCTCCCATGTCTGGTGGTGATCACACTTCTTATCGAGCACCTGTGCAACTCTGTATTTTTTTTTCTTAGAATCTGTCATGCCCAATTTACTGTATCTTGTAATTCACCATCCTTGATAGTACCAAGATACTAAAATAAATTAGAAACATTAAAAATGGGTGAAATATCAAATTCATCAAGCAACTCCACTTTATAGGCATTATCATTGATCTTCTTCAAAATTTTGCATGGCCCAATTTTCTTAAGTTTCAGTTTGTTATACGTCCCCTTAGGAAATATTTCTTTCCTAAGATGAACCATGACCATATCACCCTCTTCAAACAATTTCACCCTTTTGTGTGCATCAACAAACTCTTTATAGTGAGCATTACTACTCTGCAATTTTTCCCTCACTAACTCTTACACTTTCTGGATATGCTCAGCAAATTCTTTTGCATCATCACTAACTTGTTCCCCTATTGGTAACTCAACCAAATCTAATACACCTCTAGGATTTTGACCATAAATAATTTGAAAAGGAGATTTACCTGTTGACTTGTTCACTGAACTGTTGTATGTAAATTCAGCTTGTGACAAGGCTAAATCCTATTGTTTTGGTTTTTCTCCAACTATGCATCGTAAGAGGTTTCCCAAGCTTCTGTTCACTACCTCTATTTTCCCATTAGTCTATGGGTGGTAAGCAATACTAAACTGTAGCCTAGTGTTCAAATTTTTCCACAATGTCCTCCAAAAGTGACTCAAGAAATTAGTATCTCGATCAGAAGTAATAGTCTTTGGAACACCATTCAATTGCACAATTCCATAAAATAATAAGACTGCAATCCTAGTTGCATCATTAGTTTTCTAGAAAGCAATGAAATGCACCATTTTTGAAAAATTTTCTACCATAACAAAAATTGAATCCTTACCCCGCTGTGTCTTGGGCAACCCCAACACAAAATCCATACTCAGATCGGTCCATGGTCCTGTAGGAACTAGCAGTGGCATATACAACCCTGTATTTTGTGCATGGACCTTAGCCATTTGACATACTCTACATCTAGAGATAAACTTGATTATGTATCTCTTAATTTTTGGCCAATAGTACTTCTCCTCTACAAGAGTGGTAGTTTTGGCTACTCCAAAATGACCAGCCAAACCCCCACTATGTAATTCCCTCAACATGTTCTCTCTCATAGAGCAATTGGGAATGCATAATCGATTACCCTTAAACAAGTAACCATTCTAAAAAAATACTCTTCAAAAATAGTATCGTACTTTTGCACTGTTGCACAATATTCCCAAAATCCACATCATATTCATACAGATATTTAATCCCCTCAAATCCTACCACTTCATTCTCCATAGTGGTCAACAACAAGGCTCTCCTACTCAATGCATCAACAACCTTATTTTGTTTTCCCGACTTGTGTTTCAGGACAAATGTATACTGTTGAAAAAATGAAACCCATTTGGCATGCCTGCTATTTAACTTTTTCTAAGAATTTACATACCTCAATGCTTCATGATCGGTAAACAATACAAACTCCTTTGAGATTAAGTAGTGCCTCCAATATTGCAATACTTGCACAATTGCATAAAATTCCACATCATATGTAGAATAATTCTTCCTTGCATCATTCAATTTCTCACTAAAAAATGCTACAGGTCAGCCCTCTTGACTTAAGACACCACCAATCCCAACAAATGAGGCATCACAATCAAAATCAAAAACCTTACTAAAATATGGTAACACTAGAACAGGGGCTTTCGA
>JAQPPZ010009886.1:0-22225 GCA_028583015.1 Wollemia nobilis
ACAAGTGCAAGCTATTTTAATCTCTCACTGGAAGAATCAATAACTAGGTTTCAACCAGATTTCATGACCTTCAATATTGAACAAAAAGAAGTCCTAGAACCAAAATCCAAATCACGTTGGAATCCCATTAAAAATTAGATGAGCCGAATGCATTATTAGTATATTGTACCAAAAAATTCATGTTTAGGATCATCTAGTCTGGACATTGCAGATTCATAGGTTAACCTACAGTATTTATTGCTCAAGCATGCTAGGTACACCAAAATTTTGTGTAAATATATGGTAAGTAAATAAAATCTGTAGCAAAGGTATGATGGTCATGGATTACAGGGAAAGCGCTTAAACAAGGAAATTCCAGTTGGCCAAGGCACTAGGAAAAAAAAGCATGAAAAACATAAGGAGATTTTTTGGGTCACTTCTTGGAATCATGACACTTTCTTTTTCATCCCCTCATTTTCTTCCATGTTGTCTGTTCTCTGTTCTTCATTTTCTTTTTTTATTGTTGTGACTCCATAGCCCAATGGATAACATCCAACATGTACAACAAGCTTTACATCATGTCCTTGGAAATCTAAGATCATGAGGAGAATAATTTGGGACTCATGTAAGCAGGACATAGGATCAATGGCGGAGGAAGTCCCTAGAAAATGGGACTCAGTATATATGTATGTATGTACATAGAGATAGTCAATAAATACTTAGTATTCATCACTAAAGAGCATGGAATTACACAAATAATAAATATATCAATTTGTGCTTCCTAATATTTTAAGAAATAAAAATTGCACATTATTTCCTATAATATTTGAAGAAAAATATCGAATTTTATTATTTTCAAGTTTTTCTAGCCCTAGACATGACAATTGAGAATTCCAAATGTATAGAGGAACTTAAATCCATTTTGGAAAAATTATAGTGTCGTGTTGGACAATCAACTGCTAGATCCCATTTCATATTCAAATTAAAGAAGTATATTCCAAAATCCTTTTTATTTTTAAATCATAACACATTTTATCTCCATGTAGCGGTATGATTTAATCTTCTTTGTCTAACTTGTTAGAATATCAATATTATAGAAACTTGACAAACTCTAACGATACCATTACAATATTTAATGGAGATCTTCTTTTTGTGGTGTAGTGGTAAATGCCTTGGGTGTTGGTAGAGGTTGTTAAGATCCTGCTATAAAATAAACTCAAATAACACACTCTCACACAATTGCTTGGAAATAACTCACATAAACATCACATTAATATAACAGAAATTTGCATAAAGAACAATCTCACAATAGAACTGAATCGCAGGCCTCTTCGAGGGGGCAACCTCCTTCAATACTTCATTAATTTTGCAAAAGATGGTTACATTGGTGCCTTTTCAGGTATTTAAGGAGTTTCCTTCCAAGGTTGGCTTACATGCAAAATGCCACCTGGATTACATGCATAATGCCACCCGAATTACATGCATAGTGCCACTTTGAATTACATGCACAATGCCACTCGAATTACATGCACAATGCCACTCGAATTACATGCACAATGCCACACGGATTACATGCACAATGCCACCTATCTACCATGTGTTACATAAAAAGGGTGCCATTTGTCATAGGCACTACCTAAGCTAAAACTTAGAACATTACAAAATATTAATCATGGGTACTACCCACGTTCACTAGGAATTATTACAAAAGGGGAATTATTACATTAAGGGTTAGGATGAGATCCTAACATGCCCTTCTCATTAAAGGAGCTTTGTCCTCAAAGCTGAAAATGAGGAAACTGTTGCTGGAGTTGATGGAGAGACTCCCATGTAGCATCTTCAGGTTGAAGTCCACACCACTAAACCAGGACCTCTGTGATGGTACGGTTGCGCAGAGTGCGAGTTTGACGATCCAGTAGCTGTTCCGGTGCAAGTAAGATGGAGCCTTCTTCATCCAATTCAGGGAGTGTTGATTGAACCTGTACCTTTGTGCCCACAACTTTCTTGAGAAGGGAAACATGAAAAACAGGGTGGATCTTGGAAGTGGGGGGAAGAGCCAATTTGTAAGCTGTTGGACCAATCCGTTGCAGAACCTGATAAGGACCATAGAATTTTGGAGCAAGCTTCTGACACCTGCGGAGTTGTAGGGATGATTGTTTGTATGGCTGCAAGCGAAGGAATACCATATCACCCACATCAAAACTACGCTCAGAACGATGCTGATCAGCTTGTTGGCGCATTCGATTCTGTGCCATGTTCAAATTTTGCTTGAGTTGGCGGAGGACCTCGGTGTGTTGACTCAGAGCATTGTCGACGGCCTGGACCTTGGAGCTGCCCGAAATGTAGGAGGAAGGCGTGAGTGGAGGGCGCCCGTAAACTGCCTCAAATGGTGTGAGTTTGGTGGCGGTATGATAGGAAGTGTTGTACCACCATTCAGCCAAAGAAAGCCATTTTGCCCAATGAGTAGGATGATCGGAGGCAAAGCAGCGAAGGTAGGTTTCCAAGCATTTATTAACAACCTCTATTTGACCATCCATTTGCGGATGGTAGGCTGAACTCATTTTGAGCTAAGTCCCCTGCAACTTAAACAACTCTTGCCAAAAATTGCTAGTAAAGGTGGGATCACGATCAGATACAATGGAGGTGGGCATGCCATGAAGGCAAAATATGGAGTCAAGAAAAGTTTGGGCAATAGTGGATGCTATGTAAGGATGGGTTAGGGCACAAAAGTGAGCATACTTTGAAAGGCGGTCCACTAAGGGCCTCAAATTGGCGAGAGAGAGCATCTGCCACAAGATTTTCCTTCCCTTTTTTGTACGTGATGTCATAATCATAGCCCATGAGTTTTGATACCCACTTTTGTTGCTCGGGAGTGGCAACTCGTTGTTCTAGAAAGTATTTAAGGCTCTGGTGGTCAGTTTTGATGGAGAAATGGCGCCCAATGAGGTAAGGCCGCCAATGTAGGACTGCATGCAATATTGCCAACATTTCCTTGGCATAGGTGGATTTTCCCAGATTGCGATCAGATAGGGCTTTGTCGGTAAAAGCCAAAGGGCATCCTTCTTGCATCAATATCGCCCCAATACCACGACCGAAGCATCACTTTCAATGACAAATTTTTTTGAGAAGTCTGGCATGGCTAAAACCGGAGTGGTGGTCATGGCATGTTTGAGGTCCAGGAATGCTTGCTCAGCCGGCCTTGTCCACATAAAAGAATCCTTCTTCAACATGGAGGTGAGGGGGGCGGCTATCTTTCCATAATTGCAGACAAATTTACGGTAATATCCTGTAAGCCCTAAAAATCCTCGAAGTCCCTTGAGTGTGCGAGGTTTTGGCCATTCTTGGACTGCTTGGATCTTCTTAGGGTCAACCTTGACACCATCCTTTGAGACAATGTGTCCCAGATATTCTACTTCGGTCAAACCAAAGGAGCACTTGGACCTTTTTGCAAACAATTTATGGTCGGCCAATAGTTGGAGAGTTTGATCTACATGATTGAGATGATCTTCCCATGTGTGACTGTAAATCAAGATGTCATCGAAGAACACAAGGATGAACTTCTGCAAGAAGGGGCGAAAGATGTTGTTCATCAGGCTTTGGAATGTGGAAGGAGCATTTGTGAGACCAAATGGCATTACCAAGAATTCATAATGACATTCATGAGTGCGAAAAGCAGTTTTAGGAATATCTTCATCCTTAAGCCGGATCTGATGGTACCCAGAGCGAAGGTCTAGCTTGGTGAAGTACATGGTCCCATGTAATTCATCTAGTAATTCATCAACCACAGGGATAGGAAATTTATCCTTGACCGTTATCTTGTTGAGCTCTCGGTAGTCAATACACAATCGCCAAGAGCCATCCTTCTTGAGGACCAATAAGACTGGTGCAGAGTAGGGACTAGTACTAGGCCGAATGACACCCGCCTTGAGTAATTCCTGTATCATCTTCTCAATCTCTGACTTCATGGCATGGGGGTATCTGTACGGGCGGATATTGGGAGGTGTACTATCTAGAAATAATGGAATGGCATGGTCATGAGAGCGATGCGATGGTAGTGTGATTGGTTCTGAAAATATGGCCTCATGTTTGTGGAGAACCTGTTGCATGTCTGGTGGAATTTCACCCATTGGGGATGTGGATGGTTGGATGGAGAATAGTTGTGCAATGACCCCACGTGATGATTTCTTTAGCAATTTCTCCATGCCGTTTGAACTGATAATTTGAGGTGTTCCTGCTGGGGAGCCCTTGATGATGTGTGTTTGGCCATTCTGGGAGAACTGCATCCAAAGTTCAGCAAAGTTCCAACTGATAGTGCCCAGTGTACTCAACCATTGAGATCCCAAAACAATATCACATCCACCCAACTGGAGGGCAAACATGTCCTGCTTGAGTGCATAGTCCCCTATCTGGATTTTAACATTGCGACACTTTCCCTTACAAGGTAAGGTTCCCCCGTTGGCTACCATGACCTCAAAGGAGTTACAAGTGTGGATATAGAAATTTGCCTGCTGAGCAACTCTAGGGTCAATAAAGTTGTGTGTGCTTCTCGAGTCCAAAAGGATGGAAAGACATTGGCCCTTGAAAAATCCTATAACCTTCATGGTTTAAGGGGTAGTAATGCCTGCAAGGGCATGGACTGTAATTGCTGTTTCAGGTTCCTGTTTCACTTCTTCTTGTGGAGGAGGTGTTTCTGGAGGGTCCTCATCCTTATCACTCTCATCAGAGGTATCGGGTTCTTCAACATCGATCAGGAACAATTTTTTGTGTGCACACTTATGCCCTTTGAAAAACTTTTCATCACAATTATAGCATAATCCTTGGGCACGACGTGCATCCATATCTTCGGTGGTGAGGCGCTTTGGTGCAGCAGGTTTATTATCAACTGGGTTTTGGGCTCTAGGAGGAAATGAAGGTCTATTTTGTAGAAACTTTGATGGGCGTCTTTGGGCAGACGCCCATCAACACTACTTTTTGGCACCCCAGACTCTTTTTTTTTATCTCTTGTTTTTCTGAGTCTAACGGTGTTTACAGATTCTGATTCTGAGCTACTGAGCAAAAGTTGGGTACTGGAGCACTATCTAAAACTGGTCGTGTTTCACACTCAAGATTCTCTGTATTTTGCAGGTGACTGATATGACAGTTATATTCGACTCGAAGACCGTGAATTCTGCCTCGACTGTGCTTGACCTCTCCGACTCGATCGACTCGATCGTGGATTGCCACTGTAAATTTGACTGTTACTCTCCAGACTTTCAACTTAAGTGTCACCCTCATGGCTTATCCCGAATGCATGTCCCTTTTGTTATTTTTTTGGTAGAGGACTCCTTTCTCATATGCTCACTTTTGAAATGCAGGTTTACGAATGGGGGTGTTTGGATTCTTATTTTGATTTTTATTTTTGTATTTTTTACAGGTTGCAGTTTTAACAAAACCAGGGAATGCTAAGTATAGGAGTATGTACCACCCATAGGCCCTCTAATATACCGACAGTGACGAACAATAGTGCTCGGACCAATATTTCAGGCCACTACTCAAGGAGGATTCCACACATACCCTTGAGCACACTACCCGCCTCTCGACAATACGGGAGGGTAATCGTCCAGGATGCTGTGTCCCGTAGACTATGACTAATACAAGGCCGAAGAGCTTCCTAATGGCTAAAATTTTGTTTAATCCTAGATGGTATCCCGATATACCCGAAGATACGTGGGAGCTCAAGTCCGTGCGCGAGTTCTGTCTGAGGCCTGGGTATTGGAGCCTGATCGCCCCTCACTTCACTAGACGCTTTATGGGCTATCTAGCTTAGCCAATAACGACAGATCCTTCACGATATTTTAAAACCCCCGATACAGGGTTTCTACCTACTCAACTAATAATATATTTTTTTGTTTTTGGTCTGGAAAAAAAAAACACTGTATTTTTTTTTGGATTTTTTTTAATAAGGAAAAACAGAATGGAAAAAACACACGGAATTTATACCTAACAGGCGGATTTGGATGGCAAGAATTGTTGCAGTTGCAGCAGAACTTGGCCCTGGAAAGCGCTCTGATACCACTTGTTAAGATCCTGCTATAAAATAAACTCAAATAACACACTCTCACACAATTGCTTGGAAATAACTCACATAAACATCACATTAATATAACAAAAATTTGCATAAAGAACAATCTCACAATAGAATTGAATCGCAGGCCTCTTCGAGGGGGCAACCTCCTTCAATACTTCATTAATTTTGCAAAATATGGTTACATTGGTGCCTTTTCGGGTATTTAAGGAGTTTCCTTCCAAGGTTGGCTTACATGCAAAATGCCACCTGGATTACATGCATAATGCCACCCGAATTACATGCATAGTGCCACTTTGAATTACATGCACAATGCCACTCGAATTACATGCACAATGCCACACGGATTACATGCACAATGCCACCTATCTACCATGTGTTACATAAAAAGGGTGCCATTTGTCATAGGCACTACCTAAGCTAAAACTTAGAACATTACAAAATATTAATCATGGGTACTACCCACGTTCACTAGGAATTATTACAAAAGGGGAATTATTACATTAAGGGTTAGGATGAGATCCTAACAGAGGTCAACCCAGGTTCCATTCCCATTGTCTTCATCCTGCAGATATATGGTATAGTTAGGAATGTCCTATGTGCTGGTAGAGGCCAACAAGGCTCCATTCCTCCTATGCCCAACCTGTTGAAAGTGGCACCTCAAAAGGGGTGTTTTCCACTATATCACTACTTTTCACCTACTTTTATCGCTACTTTTGGAGCGACCCCCGAGATTCCCACGGTTGGTGGGTGGTTAGTGGGTGTGGGTGGTTTAGCCCACGGTGTTGTATCCACGGTACCCTAATACCACTTGGTGGTTTAGGGTTGTATGAGTTTCCTTATATAATTATTGTAATGTCCCATTTTAGGGATAAGAGAGAGAATAATATATCAAGGAGGATAGACTCTTGTTTGCTGGACTAGCCCAAATTGGGTGAACCAGGGTAAATCTTGTGTGTTATATGTGCATTGAATGGTCTCATTATTTCCTTAGTTATTATTTCTGCATTATTTCTAGAATATGTTTATGTAAATTCTCTTCAATCTAAGCATTAGCATCTTCTCTAGTTCAGCAATAATGATATTTGTAAGGGATAAAATATTATGATTGGTGATAACAAAACCTTTTTTTATTTTCTAGACATGGTGATGTAATGTAGGTCATGATAAATTTTGAGTTCTCTCCAACTATCACCCATCATTCACCTCAATAGAAAGGTATAATTTTGACTCCATAAATAATTAGTAAAGGATATTGATGATATTTCTTCAACCCTCATATGATTAGATAAAAATATAGCAATTAATAAATGTGTACCTTGCATGATGTATGACAAACAAGTAGATCATAAAATTTGAGGAAATGCAGTATATTATGAAACACATCATACATACTAATCCTTCTCATGCTATAAAAGGTGTGCCTCCTTATGAGATATAAATAGTTAGATACATTAGAAGTGTGATAATATTGCCTATTATAAGTTAAAAATGTGTTTTTAAGGGAAGGAATCTATTTTAATTAACTATATATCAGTTATGAAGGATATATATTGGGATATTATATACACTAATCCATGAATAGGAATATTATTGGGTGCAAATGCATTTATAATACCAAATATATAATTTATGGTTGGGTAGAAAAGTATAACATTATTTCCTTGTTGTTTAGAGTTTCTCTCAAAAGGAATATGTTAACTATAGTAAGATACTTGACCTTGTTATCCATATAGACTCCAATCACATGTATCTATTTCTTGATGAGTTATTGACGTGGAAATTTTATAAAAGGGATATTAAGTATTATACTATTCATGGTAATTTATAGGAATAAAATTATATGCAACAACCACCTTGTCTTATTCATGATGAGTTTTACCATTAGTTTGTAAGCCATGTGTGGATTTAAGAAATCACAATGAGCATGGAAAAACCAGATCCATAAGTTATTTCTTGGATGTATCTTTTATCCCTATGAGTGTAAGTACAATTTTTATGTTAAACATCATGAATATGGGATTCTTACCATTGTGCTTTATGATTCTAACTTAGTTCTTAATATAAATTCCACTTCCACATTTTAAGGAATTAATATTTCATGAACATGAGATTCTCATCATTATACTTTATGTTGTTGACTTGGTTCTCACTAACAATTCTACTTCCATATTTTCAAAAACAAAGTTATGTCTTTAGATATAGTTAACGATGGTAGAATTTGGCTCACTTTATGCTATTTTATTGGTGACTTATTATTTTATAAGGATTATTTTCTCTTGATATATTTGGATATCTTATAGATGTTCATTATGAATGATTATAAGTATAATTACACTTCATTTACAACTGTAGTGAAACTAGACCATAAATATTCCATTCACGTAATTTCAATAGCACTTTTTTTACATATGGTTCACTAGTAAAATCCTTTATTTTAATTATACTAGATTTAACATCAAATTTTCTAGTTTAAGAGTCATTATAAGGCATAAAAAAATATTGTGGTATATTACAACCACTTTTCATATTGGGTATTCATATATTACTTGTGCTTTTGTTATTCTATAGTGATTTTATGATGTGGATTGAGTGGGTAACTTGATCATGGCAAATTAGCTTTGATCTCTTTAGTTTATATGGGATCTATTAATATTTCATGTTGTTTACTTTTGAAATAAAAATATCTCTCTATTCCATGAAATTAAAATGTTATAGCATGGTACTTGTAGATAAAGCATATTTTATGGATTATATGCTTCTTGACTAATTGGATATTCCAAAACACTCCCCAAAGTTATCTATTTTAATAACTATAGTGTTATTCAAAATTTCCATTTTCAAGTAGAATATCAAAGTATAAAGTACATTAAGATTAATTATGTGTAGGATCTTGCATTAAAGGTATAACTTATCTCAAATATACAATTATAATAGATCAATGTGTCGATATCATCACTAAAAGTATGCTAGCAATGATCGTTTTTACAAGGCTTCACAATCAACTTAGTATGTAATAGATTTAGTAGCATTATGTTTGGTAAATTTATATCCTAATGAAATTCATTCTAATTATTGAAATAAGTGATATGCTTTCTTTTGAAGAGGTTGAAAAGTGGGGGCACATCGGGGGCCACCCTTCCCATGAATTAAACTTGGGTCTCTACTAGGAGAGCCCAATGTATTTTTCCATTGCAGTATTCTTGTTAGGACAAATAAGTGGCATGTTGAAATGTATGTAATATTTACTTTGGCTATGGATATTTTTTTGATACTTTATTATATTTAGTGAAATTTCTATGGGCCCATCATCACATAGTATATTGCTATTTGTATTAATTAAAATAGAAATAGTATGGGTATATATAATACTATTAGGAACCACAAAAGTGTATTATTAAATTACTAATACCTCCATTAACAAATCACTTCAACATATTTTACTATTCCATTTTAACTTGAATGAATCATCCATCTCTCTTGACACTACTCCATATCTTATTTTATCTTTTATGGCATATTTTGGTTATTTGTATTCAATATATCTTGTTGATGTTTTAATTCTATTTGATTGTATTATGGTTAAATTATGAATTATTTTTAAAATTAAATTCATATGAACTCAATTTTAAGTGGATAAAAGGGAGTTTATCCTAAAATTTGATACAAAAATGATAAATATCATAAGACAAACTATTGTCTTTTAACATATATGATTCCTTCTTATGATAACTCCTAGATATAAGTGGAAAAGAAGTTAATAATCAAGGTTAACATGTAAATATTATAGAATGGTTTGTAATGATATTTTAATGATAAAATAAAATAAATATCTCACATGTTAGCATTATAAGAGACTAGACTACTCAATTTTACATAAAAAATTCTTAATGACCTTAACCCTTACTCAACAACCTCACTGCCTCTTGGAGAACGCTAGTTTCTTGTTGCTTATTTTTTCAATCTTCCTTAATCGCCACATTCTTCTACCCATCCTATGCTTATATGTATTAGTACTCTCAAAAAATTTACAATGACTATGTGAAAAGAATAGAAAATATTTTAAACTTGTTTCCTTTACGATAAAAAAGAAGATTGATAAAACAAGCACAAGCAAGTGACGTTTTCCAAGAGGCAATTAGGCTTGTTGAAAAGTGATTTATATCTTTTATAACATTCAAAAGGGAAATAAATTGATTTATCTCACTGTTGGCATTTTTGCCACATTGTTTTGATTCGTGATTATTCATGCATTAATTGTTAAAGTTCTCATTCCTCTATGTTCCTCTGCGAGTTTTGATCCCAAAACAGCTAAGTCCGAAGACTGTCACGATATCGTGACCGAAAACAACATGGAGAGCACAGGTTAAAAATGTCACGATATCGCGACGTGTTTCGAAATCGTGATCAAAGTGGTCAACGGAGGCAGAGCAGGAAATTGTAGCGAAATCGTGACATGTCGCGTTTTCGCAACTTGCAATGGCCATGGAGCAAAATGTTAGAAATTATCGCAAAATCGTGACATAATTGAGCAAAGGGTAATGACAATGAACCTTGTCATGATTTCACGACAGAAAAATGAACAAGGGCCAAAATGTAAAAGACGTCGCGATATCACGACAGGTGGCATTATCGCGGTCAAGTTGAAGAGAAAGCATAAGGCATGACAGGCGTCATGATTTCGTGACACTTTTGAAAAATGAGACTAAGCAAGGAAACGTCGCGATTTCGTGACATATTGTGGAGAAAAGCTAAATAGACAAGAAATGTCGCGATTTCACGACATTTCTTGTTTTTGCGATGTGGAAGCGTGAAAAGAACAAAATGGTATGGAACATCGTGATTTCGCGATATGTTCCATTTTTGCTACCTGCAAGAGGATGAAGGCCAAGGAAAAGAAAATTGTCGCGATTTCGCGACATGGTGCCGTTTCACAAGTGGACAGAAGAAAGATACAGAAGCAAGAGAATTGTCACGATTTCGCGACATGGTGACGTTTTTGCGACTTGGAGGAGTGAAGAAGGCAGATGAAAGAACATGTTGCGATTTCGCTACATGTTGAGGAAAGAAGTCCCAACAAAGGAGAATGTCACGATTTCGTGACATATCAGGAAGATAAAGCCGAAGAGAGAAAGATGTAGCGAAATCATGACTTGTCATGTTTTTGCGGTTTGAAATAGCGCAAGGACAATATGAGGAAATAACATCGTGATTTCATGACAGGTCATAGTTTCGCGAGAACAAGGCAGAGAAGGAGCAGAATAGTAAGGAACATCGCAATTTTGCGATGCATCACATTTTCGTGACCTCAGGTGAAAAAAGAGAACAAAGAGCCGAATACGTCGTGATTTTGCGACATGGTTGATTTTCGCAATCCAAAATGGCAAAAATCATACGAAAGAGAAATATGTCACGATTTCGCGACATGTCGCGTTTTTGCGACCTGTCACAGTTTTGTGCCAAATAGCAGTTCAAACAACCTGATGCAGCATTGCGATTTCCAATGATTAAAAGCACTCCAGAATTGAATGTTTTGTTGCTTTCCAATGCGTGCAAGGTAGAACAACGTGCTCAGGCCTGTAGTTTTCGAAGCTACCAAAATTGAATATGCCTCCATTATTCAAAGCTTATGTTCGTGATTTTCTAACGGTTCTAGCATGCTTCGAGGATGACCATTTAATGAAGACGACCGGTTCCTTATTTCATTTAATTTCTGGTTTCTCCGAGGCTAGTTTAAGGGGATCATTTCCTTATTTCTGTTGCACATTTTGTAGATATCGAGGAGGTTCATTTCATATTTTAAATGCTACAAAGAGGCAAGACCTCTATAAATATCAATGTATATCTCAGAAAGAGACATCGAGAGAGACTTTTGCTGAGAAGCTTTTCAAGTTCTTTGCATGAATGAAAGATATTTGGCCTCTAGTTTTGCAAGCAACGTTCTGTGTGTTTTCCCTTCTGTCTGATGCATTCCTCATTTATGCTCATATTCCTTATCTGCTGCTTAATTTGAATTCTACATCTGAGTTTAAATATTTCTAGTGAGGAAGTGAGTTCTGGAATGTGATTTTGAAGGTTATCTACGCAAGGTTGTAAGTGAATTACGTCACTATCTTCTGTTATATGCTGTTAGTGTGCTTAAAGTTATCTGCTGTTAATATTTCCCGATCTGACGAATTTGGCCTATGGCTACATTTCCCATCTCTTTCTATAATTTCTCATTTCTTTCTACATATTTCCAATTCCTTTCCTGCCTTTAGTTTGAAATCAAGCTTAGATTTAGTAAAGGAACCAACCCTCTTTGGAGATTGGTCTGGGAGACATTTCTTTCTCTCAGCCTTTCAATGTTGGCTGGGTCTAGGGTGCATTTGTGTTAAAATCCTTTCCTATGGCAGATTCGTGACCATCAATTTTTGGCACGCCCAGTGGGACAGATTGTTTCTATCTCAGAAATATCCCATAGTATTGAGGGTTTATGTTCACCTTCATGCCATATAGTTAGAACATTTGGTGACTCTGCAGTACCTAGAAATCTCTGAACATGGATACAGTGAAAGCTGTACTTCATGATCACGAGATCAAAATCCAAAAAAGTTGAAAATATTGTTGAGTTTTTTGAACTTGACAGCACAAAAATAGGTGAACACTCTAGGTTGGTTTCTCCATCGCTCACATCATCTGCCATATCCACAAATATCCCTGGTATTGTTACTAGTTTTCCATCTTCTCAGACACATCCACTAGTTCCAATGGCCCAGTATCCTCAACCTAGGCAGTTTTAAGCATGGAATGGTTCAGGAGCCTTGAATTTGTAGGCTCAAAATCCAGTTCCTCAGGCTACTTTGAAAGCCTTGCCAACCTATGATGGTACTGGTAAGACTGCATATGAACATATTCATGATATAGCTTCTTTGGCAGCCATTCATGATATAACAGATGAAGATGTGATGGTGAAGTTATTAGTACTATCCTTGAGAGGAAAATTACTGTACTGGTATCGATCTCTGCAACCAGGCACTATTGTATCATGGGATCAGCTAGGAGAACTATTAGTTAAGAATTTTCATGAACAGGCTGATCCATTTTCTTTGCTGCATCAGTATAACGCAATTCAGAGGCACCCGCAAGAGGTGATAGCATATTTCAATGTTTGATTTACCAGAAGCTGGCAGCGAGTGCTTGAAGGTCTTTGCCCTACCCCTGAGCAAGCTACCTTCTACTATATTTGAGCGTTCAACACAGACATTGGTTTGGCGATCAGGTAGTCCAATGTGATGACCTTCTCAAAACTGTTCGAACAAGCACAAAAGGCAGAGGCAGACTTGATTACAATCGTTAGGCTTCCTCCAAAGGTAGCAATGCCCATTTTACCTGATATTCCACAACATTTATATCCTAGTTCATTTTCGTAATCCATGTCTTCTATGTATCCTATACCATCATGGAACTCCAGTGCACTGCATATTGCACCCATCCCAGTTCCTCAGCTCCCTACTTTAGAAAATCCCCAGTTGCCTACACCCAACATTCTGCCATTCCTCGCTTACACTTCATTTCTAGCACCGCCAGCGCCTTTGCCCCTACTAGCACCTCCTGCGCCTATAAATCTTGATCCTTATACAACACTCTTGCAAGAGGTAAAATATGCTAATTCTACGATAAGAGCAATGGGCAATAAGATCACACTGATTGAAAGGAAGCAAGCTGAGCGAGATTTCCAGCCTAGGAGATTTCAGCCTCCGTCGATTACTAGAGAACAAGCTGCTTCAACAAGCAAAGCACCCGAGAAGAACCTGACTATTTTGGAAAATGAAGATGCAGAAAGAACATATTGGTGTTCAACATGTAATGATCCACATGGTGAAGATACTTGCATGGTTCATTTGAATTATGTGCAGACCTTGGCCTCTAGTTTTTTGGGAGGGCAAGTCAACATGATCTCTGAGATAGGTCATAGCTTAATGGTTCCATCAGAAGAACAAGTTTCGGTTCTCACAAGGACTGGAAAGAAGCCTGTCACAGTAGATCCTGCTGAGCTAGAGCCATTAAAAGTGCCATCTGATTTGAGAAAAAAAGTGAAAACTCTTGTGCTAGTATCAAAGCTAGATGCACCTGTTTTACCAAAAGATCCTGTTCCACACAAAGTACAAGAAAAAGCTGCAGCTACACAGGCAAGATAGAAAGCAGAGGAACAAGCAAAAGAAAAGCTAAAGTACCCATCATTGACCAAAAGGTTGAGAGTAGAAGCCACTCAGTAGTATCAGAGCAGATATGATCCCCCCATTGAAAAGAAGGAATCTGCTACAGTTGCATACAACATTGTTGAAGAATTGAAGAAGATCCCAGCAAAGGTTAGTTTGTATGATGCATTACAATTGCCTAGATAGGTAGATTTATTGCAAGAATCTTTGAAATCTATGAAGGATAGTGAGAAGAGCTCTACCCAAACAATTTATGCTCAAGCATTAACCACTTCAATCATTGGTAAGAATAGACCACCCCCATTTTATCTGTCACTTCAAATGGAGGGTTGGATCGTGCATAACTGCATGATTGATTTCGGTGCCACTACAACTGTCATGCCAAAGGCAATTTGTGAAGTTATGGATATGGAATACACACGAAGTAGCCCTGGAGTCTTGCAGTTAGATGGTACTCCTGTGAAAATAGTAGGGGTAATCAAGGATGTCTCAATTATTTTACACAGTATGCATCAGATTATAGTCATTCAGGAGATAGTTGTGGTTGATCTAGAACCGTATTTCAATATGTGCTTATCAAGAGAATTTACTGCAAATTTGGGGGGCTATCTTTCACTGGATTATTCTCACTTGGAGATCCCTTTTAAAGGAAAGAGAATCCGAATTCATAATGAAAAACCTTCCTCTTTTCATATTGAAAGGTTGGATGAAGCAAGAAAGACCATGCAGTCTGTCAACATGCTTACTGATGAGTTAGAAGGTTCTGATTTGATGAATGAGGTTTTGGATGAGCTTCAGTTGGAAGATGGGTTTTTCATGCTTGATTTCAATGCTATGTTGGAGACTGAAATCGGTTGTTATTCTATCACAAAGACCGAGGATGGTGCAATGCAGGAACTTCTTAACCAAGATGATCAGAGCTCTATCCCCGATCAATTATGGAAGTTGTATTTTGATGGGGCAAGATGCAAAAATAGTGTAGGAGCAGGTATTGTTCTGATTTCTCCCTCTGGTTTACAAAGAACATATTCATACCGTCTCACTTGGAATTGTACTAACAATGCCATCGAGTACGAAGCATTATGCCTAGGCTTGAAAAAGGCAAGAAAATTGGGAATTGAACAGTTGCAAATTTTTGGTGATTCTGAGTTGATTGTAAACCAAGTAACAAACAAATGTATTTCCAAGAAACATTATCTCAAAGCATACCGCAATAAAGTTTGGGACCTGTTTGAGTCTTTCACAGCTCTGAGTATTCAAGCCATTTCACGAGAGCTAAATAAGCATGCTGATCATCTAGCATCTCTTGGAGCAAATTTTTGTCCCATTGAGCAGGTAGTAAAGAAACCAAAGACTATAAGAATGGTGTACAGGCCTAGTGTCCCAGACAAAGATACTTTCTAGCAAGTCTTCGAGAGTGATGAGAAAATTGTTAACTTTTTGATTCAAGAAGCTGCCACTATCAAAGGAAGAACCTTAGAGCATGAAGAAACCGATGGTCTGATTCAGTTACGAAATAATCATATTTTGAAAGGTCTTATTACTCTAGAAATTTTGTTTGATCAGCATGATCGATCCAAGAAACATCGGATTGAGATTGATAAGGAGTATATGGAGCTGCAGTTGGAACCCAACAAGGTCATTGAGATTGGGACTGATTCTACTCTTGATGAATTGCAAGAGATTAGGCAATTGTGTCAAGAATTTTTTGATATTGTGGCCTGGACTTACAAGGATTTGAGGGGATATGACAAACAGATTATTCAGCATACTATTGAGTTGGAGGAAGGAGTTAAACCCTTCAGGAAAAAGTAGCGACTAGTGAATCCAAAGATTGAGACTCTCATGAGGGCCGAACTTGTGAAAATGTTGCAGGCCAAGATTATATATCCAGTTAAGCACTCAACTTGGGTTGCTAATCTAGTTCTGGTTCAAAAGAAAAATGGAGACATACGACTGTGTGTAGATTTTTGAAACTTGAACCACGCATCTCTAAAAGATCACTACCCCTTGCCTCACATTGATCAGATACTTCATGTTGTTGCTGGGGCTCAGCGTTTCTCACTGCTAGATGGTTTCTCTGGATATAACCAGCTTTGGGTTAGAGATGAGGACCAGTACAAAACTACATTCACAACCAAGTGGGGCACTTTTGCTTATCAGCGCATGCCTTTCGGATTGTCCAATGTTGGGGCCACATTCCAAAGAGCCATGGACATTGCATTTGAAGAGCTTTTGAACAAGATTATTGTCATCTATCTTGATGATATGACCATATTTTCACATAAACGGGAGGATCACTATGCTCATCTGAGGCAAATCTTTGGAAAATGTAGAGAGTTTGGTATTTCCATTAATCCAAAGAAATTAGTTTTTGCATTGAAGGAAGGTAAACTCTTGGGGCATGTTATTTCAGAATATGGTTTGGCAATTTATCCATCTCAGGTCAAAGCATTGAAGAAACTGTCGCTCCCTGCCAATAAGAAAGAGCTACAATATTTCTTCGGGCAGATTAATTTTATCAAGAAGTTCATTTCTGACTTTGCCCAGGTTGTAAAGCCCATGACTGAGTTGTTGAAGAAAGACACAGAATTTAAGTGGACGACTTAGAGGAAGGAGGCATTATAGGAGATTAAGGACAAAATAGCACAGGCTCCTGTATTAATTAATCCTGACTATTCAAAAGATTTCATTCTGTATGCAGTTGGAGAAGATGAGAGCTATGCCGCAGTACTCACATAGAAAGGAGATGATGGGAATGAAAGGCCCATTACTTTCCTTAGTCAGGTTATCTTACCTCATGAGGCAAAATATAATTTCATTGAAAAATAGGTATATCTCTGTCATGAAGTCTCTTAAGAAATTCAAGCATTTTATATCTCAAAGTAAGACATTCATCTGTGTTATACATCCATATGTAAGGAATTTCATCATTCAGGGTGAGATTGGTGATAAACGCATTGGTTGGGTCACCATAATTCAATAATTTGATGTTGAGATTCATTCGACCAAGCTGGTGCGGGGTAAGGCCTTATGCCAGCACTTAGCAAAGACTGCAGCATCTGGGATAGTTGATTATCAAGCAGATGATCTTGCTGGAGATAGGAATCTGGTGAACCTCTTTGTACAAGGACAAGATTGGGATGAGGACCTAATTAACTATTTCACAACTGGCAGATGCCCTTCATAGTTAGATGTCTCACAATGGAGAAGGTTTCGCCTGCAAGCTCTCAGGTATGTGTTGCTGCCCGAAGGATTGTTTTTCAAGAATATCGATGGCGTTATTTTAAGGTGTGTCAAGGAATCAAAGAAGGCTAGACTCCTGGAGGAGTTTCATTCTGGCATATTAGGAGGAAACTATGTAGGTAGACCAATGGCTTTTAAAATTATTCGGGCTGGTTACTATTGGCCAACTTTGTTCACAGATGCTTTTAGGATTGCTCAAGCATGCGAAAGATGTTAGAGGTATACAGGAAGGGTTAGAAATGCATCATTACCCCTACATCCAATTCAGGTTGAAGCACCTTTCCAGCAATGGGGATTGGACTTTATTGGGATCAATGATCTGAATTCTTCAACTGGACACAAGGATATCTTGACAGCTATGGATTATTTCACGAGATGGTCTGATGCTATTCCAACCAAGGTTGCAAATCAAGAAGTGGTGATCTCTTTCATCGAAGGACTGATCACACATTTTGGCATTCCTGATGCTAGTATCATAGATAACGGAACTCCATTCATTGGAGCTGAGCTAGCAGAATTTGCAAACAAATATGGTGTTTTCCTGAAGACATCCTCTAACTATTATCCTCAAGGAAATGGCTTGGCAGAGTCTACAAACAAGAACTTGTTGTGGATTTTGAAGAGATCCCTAGGAGATAACAAGAGATCATGGCACCTTCTGCTAAATCAAGCCTTGTGGGCAGATAGGATTTCAATCAAGAAGTCTATCAAGACTTCACCATATGCCCTAGTATATGGAAAAGAGGCAAGGTTGCCTGTTCATCTAGAATTACCAGTTTTGCAACAGTTGTAGGGATTTCAAGATGATGAAGCAGATATAGATCCTATGGATATGCAGTTGGCTCAGTTGTTGCAGTTGGAAGAGCAATGTTCTGTGGCCTATGAGGAATTTTCTAAGCATACACAGGTTATTTCAAAATGGTTCCATAAAAATTCCGTTGATCGACCACTTAAGGTGGGTGATTTGGTCCTGAAATGGAATGAAAAGAAAGTCAATCCAGGAATGCACAAGAAGTTTGATGCTCTATGGGAGGGACCATTTTGCATTGTCAGTACTAGTGCAGCAAATTCGTTTCATCTGGAAGAGTTGGATGGTAGCCCACTTCCTATTTCAGTGAACGGATTTCATCTGAAAGCCTACACTCCATGAAGCATGGGTCCAGTATTACCTTGTACAGTTATTTTGCTTTTGTAAAAAAAAAAAAGGACAAAAAAAAAGAGAAACAGAAAAAGAAAAAAAAAAGATTTGTTGAATTTCCTCTGTCAACTTCGGCTCTTTTTGCATGCAAGCCCGCAGGTACGTTTATTTCTTTCTTTTTTCTCTCTTCCTTCCCAGCAGCTAGTGGCTTTTGTCGATTTCTTCCTTCCCCTCCCTTCTTTTCATTCCCTTCCTCACTCATTCTTTCTTCTGTCGTCTGTAATTAAGCCACTACTATTGTTTATTTTTCCCCTCTAACATTCTCGCTTCTTTCTTTCCCTTTTCTTCTAATCCTTGTTTTCTTTTCAGCATTTATCTGCAATCCATATCACATTTTCCACTCTCATTTACCTTCATTTCATTATCTGTTTTTGTTTCATTACTGCAATCAGTAACTCAGTAGCTCCTATTCCGCTACTGTATCTCTACTGCTACATTCCTTCCATTCCCACCATTCCATCCTTTACTATTTCCATTCCATAGTCCTCACTCCGCTCATTCCGTTCATTTCCATTTTGCAACCCTAGTGCTTTCATCACTGTCATGAAGTTCCTTTTCCAGCACCTGGTGAGCTAAGCCAGATACAGATTTATTTGAGTTTTCAGTAAGTCAGCAAGAGTTGTTGTAGCAGTCTATAGAGATGTTCTCTATCAGTCAGCACTTCCTTTCCTGCTTCTCATGTTTTTCTTGACTCTGTTGCCCAATGGATTCAGGCCTAGGATTCGTGCATACAGCAGAACTGTATACCCCGCGAACCGCCAAGAATGTTGGCATTTTTGCCACATTGTTTTGATTCGTGATTATTCATGCATTAATTGTTAAAGTTCTCATTCCTATGTGTTTCTCTGTGAGTTTTGATCCCAAAACAGCTAATTCCAAAGACTGTCGCGATATCGCGACCGAAAATAGCATGGAGAGCACAGGTTAAAAATGTCGCGATATCGCGACGTGTTCCGAAATCGTGGTCAAAGTGGTCAACGAAGGCAGAGTAGTGAAATTGTAGCGAAATCGTGACATGTCGCGTTTTCATGACTTATGATGGCCATGGAGCAGAATGTTAGAAATTGTCACGAAATCGTGACATAATTGAGCAAAGGGCAATGACAATGAACCTTGTCGTGATTTCGCGATAGAAAAATGAACAAGGGCTAGAATGTAAAAGATGTCGTGATATCGCGATAGGTCGCATTATCGCGGTCAAGTTGAAGAGAAAGCATAAGGTATGAAATGTGTCGTGATTTCGTGATACTTTTGAAAAATGAGACTAAGCAAGGAAACGTCGCGATTTCGCGACATATTGTGGAGAAAATCTAAATAGACAAGAAATGTCGCAATTTCGTGACATGTCTTGTTTTTGCGATGTGGAAGCGCGAAAAGAAAAAAATGGTACGAAACGTCACGATTTCACGACATGTTCCATTTTTGCTACCTACAAGAGGATGAAGGCCAAGGAAAAGAAAACTGTCATGATTTCGCGACATGGTGCCGTTTCGCAAGTGGACAGAAGAAAGACACAGAAGCAGGAGAATTGTCGCTATTTTGTGACATGGTGACATTTTTGTGACTTGGAGGAGTGAAGAAGGTAGATGAAAGAACATGTTGTGATTTCGCTACATGTTGAGGAAAGAAGTCCCAACAAAGGAGAATGTCATGATTTTGCGACGTATCAGGAAGATAAAGCCGAAGAGAGAAAGATGTAGCGAAATCATGACTTGTCACATTTTCGTGGTTTGAAATAGCGCAAGGACAATATGAGGAAAGAAAGTCTTAATTTCACGATAGGTCATAGTTTCATGAGAACAAGGTAGAGAAGGAGCAGAATAGTAAGGAACGTCGCGATTTCACAACGCGTCATGTTTTCGTGACCTTAGGTGAAAAAAGAGAACAAAGAGCCGAATACATTGCGATTTCATGACATGGTTTATTTTCGCGATCCAAAATGGCAAAAGCATACGGAAGAGAAATATGTCACGATTTCATGACATGTCACGTTTTTGTGACCTGTCATAGTTTCGCGCTAGATAGCAATTCAAACGACCCGATGTAGCATTACGATTTCCAAGGATTAAAAGCACTCTAGAATTGAATGTTTTGCTACTTTCCAATGTGTGCAAGGTAGAACAATGTGCTTAGGCCTGTAGTTTTTGAAGCTACCAAAATTGAAGATGCCTCCATTATTCAAAGCTTCTGTTCGTGATTTTCTAACGGTTCTAGCATGCTCCGAGGATGACCATTTAATGAAGACGACCGGTTCCTTGTTTCATTTAATTTCTTGTTTCTCTGAGGCTGGTTTAAGGGGATCATTTCCTTATTTTTGCTGCACATTTTGTAGATCTTGAGGAGGTTCGTTTCATATTTTAAATGCTACAAAGAGGCAAGACCTCTATAAATATCAATGTATATCTCAGAAAGAGACATCGAGAGAGAGACTTTTGCTGAGAAGCTTTTCAAGTTATTTGCATGAATGAAAGATATTTGGCCTCTAGTTTTGCAAGCAACGTTCTATGTGTTTTCCATTCTATCTGATGCATTCCTCATTTACGCTCGTATTCCTTATCTGTTGCTTAATTTGAATTTTGCATCTGAGTTTAAATATTGCTAGTGAGGAAGTGAGTTTTGGAATGTGATTTTGGAGGTTATCTGTGCAAGGTTGTAAGTGAATTACGTCACTGTCTTCTGTTATATGCTATTAGTGTGCTTAAAGTTATTTGCTGTTAATATTTCCCGATTTGATGAATTTGTCCTGTGGCTACATTTCCCATATCTTTCTGTAATTTCTCATTTCTTTCTGCATATTTTCAATTCCTTTCCTGCAACTTTAGTCTGAAATCAAGCTTAGATTTAGTAAGGGAACCAGCCCTCTCTGGAGATTAGTCTGGGAGACATTTCTTTCTCTCGACCTTTCAATGTTGGCCGGGTCTAAGGTGCATTTGTGTTAAAATCCTTTCCTGTGGCAGATTCGTGACCAACACTCACCTAGAAACTTTGTTCTCCACTCTTTATCTTGCACTAAGTAAACATTATTTTTTTTTTACTATTGAATCACTAGGGATAGAATTTAATTACAACTTTTTTTATAAGTGAATGTAAATTTCCATATTCCATATTATGAGAAAGAAAATATTTTAGAAATACCTATGGTAGGAAAGAGAAACAATATTAGTTTTTTTGATCACTTTTCAAGCCTATTAAGAGTCATAAAATAATAACAATTGTGATATCCTTTTATATATTAGTTAGTGCACACAAACATGTTAAGAGAACAAGATAATCAATTAGACTTAAATTCACAACCAATACTTAGTTTCTATAGGACACATATTAAAGTGTTTGAAATATATTCCATTTAATCAATTTATATTAAATCCCACTTATATTCTACTTGAATTTTTCCATACAAATATGGAACTAAGTTTCATTCCCATGCTCAAGTATAGTAGATAAGTAAATCCTCAATTATATCAAAGTCTATGTTGATCCTATATAATGTTGATTACAAGAATACACTATGATATAAATATAACTTAGTTTGAAGTG
>JAQPPZ010009888.1:0-24929 GCA_028583015.1 Wollemia nobilis
TAAGTTCCACTAAAATTCTCTGCCAACTAACCAAATAATTCTGGTTGGACACCCAATAGGGATGAGAATTCCATGAATGCCTACTATTGACAATAGGAATATATTGGGAAACCCAAATTTTGGCTTCCTCCATCACTTTCAAAGCAATAGCCTTAATATTTGGGTAATCCAATAACGACTCTTCCCTCAACCAATGGTCTCCCAAAAACTTGACGTTTCTCCCATATCCAATGATCCACCTACTTTTAGCCTTCACAAAGTCCCTGATCTTCATTAAGCTTATCCAAAAAATGGATCCTCTTGGGGAGAGATCGTCTGACAAGAAAGAATTAAATTAGTATTTCACTTTAAGTATAGAACACCAAGGTCTCTCGGCATTCAAAGAATCCAACCACCCGGATTTACCAACCAGGGCTTTATTCATAAATGTTGCTCTTTTCAAATTAAGGCCTCCGTCTTTTCTCCTCTTGCAAATCTGATCCCAAGTGACCAAATAGTACTTACATTTTAAATCCGATCTAGCCCAAAGGAATGTTTTACAAATACAGTCAATTTTGTATGTTACTTTAGCAAGGAGAATGAATAAGTAGATGAAATAAATGGGTATAATCTTGAGCGTGCTTTTAACAAGTACCACCTTCCCTACTTGGATCAGCAACACCCATTTCCAAGAGCCTAGTTTACGTTGGATTATTTCAATCCAAGGGTCCCACAGTGACTCTTTCATTCTCACCATGAAGAGAGGTAATCCAAGATAGGTCTCTGGAACTGTGGCAATCCTACAATTGAGAATATTTGCAATATTTGATTGTCTAGATTTCAGACTGTTAACAAAGTAGAGAAAGCTCTTCGCAAAGTTGATCTCCTTACCAATATCCCTCTCATAACACAATAAGATATTTTTAATATACTGAGCAAAAAATACTAATGCACCACTAGCAATCAGAGTGTCATCAACAAATTGGTGATGAGATACATGCAGACATGGGAGATCTGTATGAAGACCCACATCCCCGCTCAACCTTCCAATAGCTCTCCTAAAAGCCTTCGCCATAAAGAAGAAGAGGAATGGGGAAAGTGGATCTCCTTGCCTCAAACCACGGTGAGACTTAAAAAATCCAAACACCGATCTATTCACTAGAATGGAGCACCAAATTGAAGAAAAACAAGACAAAATAAGGATGTCCCACTGATTGCTGAAGCCAAACTTACTCATCACCTCTTGTAAGAATGGCCACGTAACTTTGTCATAAGCCTTACTGATGTCGAGCTTTAAAAGGAAAGCGCCTCTACCACTATACTTGACCGAATGAAGAAACTCATGCATGACAATAGCAGACATTGATTATACTATTATTTTAACATGATTATAATACTATTAATAAAAGAAATAAAAGCTATGCATTGAAGATTTGAATTAGCAGACAGGTGTAAGTATTTTAGGAAAGTATTTTATTCTTTTTTGTTTTTATGATTAAAAGTTAAATTTCTTTTAAATTTGAGGATTTATTATTTTATAATATGAGAATTGAAAAACATTAATTTTTTAAGGTGAAAATTATATTATTATTTACATTCAAACAAGACTTATTATTTTTAAGGGTGGTTAAAAAGGTAAATGTATGCTGTATTTTTACATTTGAATGAGATTTATTATTGTTAAGATAATTGGATATATATAAATAGTCATTATATTATGTAGGTTTAAATTATATTTAATAATTGGATATATGCAGGCATAAAATACACTTAAAAAAATAAATACTTAAAAAAAATCGGGGAGATTAGATATTTATAGGAAAAAAGTACAAATCTTGTTTACTTAACTATGTGAAAATAAACTAGACATCAATAAAAAAAAATTAATTTACATGTTTAAAACTTGTTCTTGGAAATGGAATAATAATTTCTATAATACTTTATTTTACTTCAAAGGGGATTTATTATTTTTTAAGTAGTTGAATTTGCATGTAGCTAGTTCAAGTCATATAATCTGATCAGATTTTTTTTGGGTGTATCTCTCCTTATCAAGCTTGAATCTCTTTAGTATGGGTCCCCCATGGAATTACTATTCAATTCATAGAAATTTTTACTAGAATTTTTTTCCTTTATCATTTTGTTGACCCTGAAAATATCATAACTCTTCATCAACACGAAGGTTTTTGCTCGTTCTGTATGTTAGGGTAAAATAAGGTAGTGTATTGCATTACACTACGTGGGGTTATTACATTTACTTTTCTATGTAATTACCATGAGATATTTTACCTCATGGTTAAACTAGGTAAGTATCTAAATATCCTATGTCAGATATTTAGGTTAGTGTTATGGTTAGAACTCTCTACCTATGTTAGTGGTTAGCATCACACAACTCCCTCCCAATTCTATTGTTAGAGGGTAGTTAGCGAGATTATCTACACTATTGGTTATTAGTCTATTATTTAAACATAAACTATTGTATTGATTAGGTTAATGATTCAATATATCATTTTGTCTCTCTTCATGGACCTACATTGGTATCACTCATTGGATTTGGGTAAGATGAGCTTCGCTCATTCCAAATTTACTAGACGGACTCCCATGGAGCAGCTGTGGTGCTCGATGTAGAGAGTCCCTCATGGAGCAGCCACAGTGCTTGACACGAAATCATTCCTACAAAGCAGCTGCAATGCTCCACCTTTGGCCAACAGTTGACATGATAGGCCGACTCAGTCTAAGCTAAACAAGGGCCCACAGACTTTGCCAACTTAGTCATCGCCAACCAGGGCCTGTGATCTACTAGACCGACCATGGTCGACGTCTAGAGGCATCAAAGCCTTAGCTCCTATACTGGCCCAAGGCCCATAGATCCATGTAGGCCAAGCAACCATGTGGACCACACTTGGGAGAGCAGAGTGGGCAGGAGTGCCCTCACCTCCCCATGGAACCTAGACCCTGCATCAGGATCTGAGAGAGCAGGAGGTCCTCCAATCCCTGACCGACATGTGGAACAATTTTGTGCCTAAAATGCTTGCACCGAGGTGCTACCTAGATGAATCAACTCACACCATGTGGCACACGAGCTAGTAGGATGCTGATGTAGATAGACTAGATGCGATGCTAACTAAAAAAACATGTAGCACATCGCCACCTGACTGATACTGATCGAACACAACACTGACATGTGGCACATCACCATAAGACCGAGATGGACTGACTGGCCTACCCCTATCACCACGTGGCAGTGTCCAAAAGGTCAGGTGAGTCTGGTAGATTTCCCAACGGTATACGGGAGGACTCAGGATTATAAATCCCTTTGCATCTCACTACGAGATGCATGTGGGATCAAATTTTGGAGATTTAAAAAAAAAAATCATGGACTTCAACATCAATTGTTCTCCATTTCGATCTCAAAGCAGGCAGGTGGTCTATTGGCTAAGGCGGCCGCATAGAAGCCACGAGGTCGCACGATCGAACCACCCACACCCAAACAAGGTATTTTACTTAAAGTTTTTTTTTGTATTGTTTATTAAAATATTTTAGATTTTTTAATAATTTAATACAAGATTTTTTAATAAAAAGTCATATTTTTCACAAATTCAATGATTTTTTGTTTTAAAACGTATTTTTATTATTAGATTATTCTTCAATTTTGATAAATTTATACATTGAAATAGAAAAAAAAAAGCCAAACCTTTACATATCTTTTGCAACTATCGCCTTAAAATTCTTTAGTTTTCTTCACCCATTGGAGATAAAAAGACAAAGAAACATTTTCTTTTGGCTGCAAAAAAAAAGGTTTTCTTCAAGAAAATTTTGCAATACCCTCTTCAAAAGGCCTATAGTTTATTCTTAATCATTTAGGAAGACATAGACCTTCAAATTTCTATTGCAAAACACATACCATTAAGTGAATTAGGGAGCAACAAAGGTTATCTCAATTTTTTCAAAAACAACAACAAAATTGCTTTTGTTCTCTCCTTCAACAAAGGGGACATAAAAACATAAAATAGCAACATTATTTTTGTTGACAAAACTTGAGATACAATACCATTTTTCTTGCTCCTACATGTGACATTGTTGAAGACAAAAACTGGGTCATGTGTCGACTAGTTCTGGAAGCCTTTCAAACGTGGGTCGTGTGTCGACTTGTCTTGAAAGGAGTGCTCGAAAAAAATTTCAATTTTGTAACACATTAAGGGGGGATAGAAGTCATTTTTTTGCTTCTATTATTTGCAAAATTGTAAATAACAAGGGGGGGGAATTCTACAAAATAGTAAGAAAGGTGCAATTTCTATTGTGCTCGACACCTTTCTCTAAAATTGACTTTTTTCTAGGTGCATTTTCGGTTGAACCCAACACCTATAGTGATAATAATGTGGGTTTATTTCATGTTTTGATTATTTGCATTAAAAATCATGTTTCTTATGTCCACTTAAATCATTCACAAAACAACATTGGCAAAAGCATTTTTAGAAACCCATATTTCACTCAAAAACGTGTTACACTTTGCACAGGTTGAACAACAATAAATTTTACTTACCCCCTCCAAAGGTCAAAATTCAAAACACACCTTGATTAACTCTCTTTGTTTGGCTTAATTTCCTCCAAATTCTCATCCTTCTTGAAGGGTGTTAAAGCAGGTACCATTAAATATCCTAGAGAGAACAATCACAAGTTTGTCAACCAATCCCTTTTCATTTGCTCTATCTTGTTTGGCTTAAATTCCTCAAACTTCTCATCCCTTGTTAAGGGTGTTAAGGTAGGTGCCATTAAATATCTTATAGAGGCAAATTGAAAACAACTTCCATATACTCTTTTGAGGGTATAGTGCAAGATACAACCATCTTAGTCCTATCAACTTTGAAACCTAAACCATGGCCATGATACACAAGCATCTCACTGAGAGCCAACTACTCAATGGTTCAAATTATTCAGCTTGGAAGACTAAGATGAAAACTATCTTAACTATAGAAGATTTGTGGTCAATAGTGGATGGAAGTGTCACTAGACATCAATCACCTGGAGAAGATCAAATAAAATTTGATAAAAAGGATAAGAAACTATCCTTAATGATATTGCTCGCTATTATTGATGATATCCAACCTCATATCAATGAAGCTATAATTAGTAAGGAAGCATGGGATGCCTTAAATACCATCTATGATGGAAAGAATCAATCAAAGATTCTTAACGTCCAAACACAACTTCATACTCTACATATGAAATCAGGAGAAACAATAGAGCTATTCCTCTGTAGAGTCACAAAATTGAAAACAAAACTGCTATCCTTAGGAGAGAAAGTGGAAGATCAAGTCTTGAACTCTATAATTTTGAGAGCTCTTCCTAACTCCTACCGAACGTTGATCACTTCACTACAAGTTTTTGGCAGGACAGTAAATTTTGTTGAGTTGGTAAACATGCTTCAAACAAAAGAAGTTAATCATATCCAATGAGATGAGGCATCCAACAATGCTCTTTTATCAAAAATACAAGGTGGTAAAAAAAAGTGGAATCAATAGAAAGGTTCTTCTTCTAATCAATAAAATAGTACATACAAAGAGATTCTGAAGAAGAAGCAGTATTGTAAGATTTGCGACAAAGACACTCATGAAACCAAAAGATGTTGGTTTAAGAATAAACCGCCCAATGAACAAGGAAACAAAAAGTGCCAAGGCAAACCTAAGAACAAGAACAAACAACAAAAGGGACACATTGCAGCTGAAGATTCTAGTTCATATTCTAAGAGAGCACACAAAGTGCTCATGACACATACAGATTCCTCCCACAAGGACTCTGTGTGGTACATAGACTCGGGCGCTAGTAAACATATGACTGGCGATAAATCTTGGTTTGCAACATTTGAGACTCGAGAAGGTAGACCGATCACCATTGTTGATGATCAGACCTATCGATTTCAAGGAGAAGGAAGTGTTTCTCTCCCTTCTAGATGCAAAATGTAATATTCAAAAAGTTCTTTATGTACCAGGATTGAAAAATAATCTCTTGTCAGTTCCACAAATCCTGGACAATAACATGAATGTCAATTTCAAAGTGGATAAAGAAAAGAAACATTGATTTATCACTAAGAAGGGAAAATAGATAGCAACAGGTTCATACAAACATGGTTTGTTTGTCTTAGATGCAATTACCTCTACCCATACTGCATTGGCAATAACCACAAAGGAGGCCACTTCTCTATGGCATAAGATATTTGGGCTTTTGAGTTCAGGATATTTACTAGAGTTGAGTAAATATCAAATGGTGAAAGGACTGCCTACTCTTTCATCTACTTTTCCAGTGTGCTCTGATTTCTTGTCAAGAAAGCAACATAGAGTACCTTTTGAACCTAGCTCTTTTTGAGCTAAGGTACCTTTGGAGTTGGTTCACACAGATTTGTGTGGTCCCATGTCTACAAGTTGTGGAGGGAAAATATATTTTCAATTTTTTGTCGACGATCACTCACAAAAAATGTGGGTCTTCTTCTTGCAGTTGAAGTCTGAAGCATTTCCCTATTTTTAACAATTCAAAAATATTGTTGAGAAGAAATAAGGATGCTTTATTAAGAACCTCCGTTTAGATCGAGGGGGGAATACACATCAAAATATTTTTTCTCATTTTTACAGACACATGGGATAAAGTTATAGTTAACAACAACCTCATACAAACATGGTTTGTTTGTCTTAGATGCAATTACCTCTACCCATACTACATTGGCAATAACCACAAAGGAGGCCACTTCTCTATGGCATAAGATATTTGGGCTTTTGAGTTCAGGATATTTACTAGAGTTGAGTAAATATCAAATGGTGAAAGCACTGCCTACTCTTTCATCTACTTTTCCAGTGTGCTCTGATTGCTTGTCAGGAAAGCAACATAGAGTACCTTTTGAACCTAGTTCTTTTTGAGCTAAGGTACCTTTGGAGTTGGTTCACATAGATTTATGTGGTCCCATGTCTACAAGTTATGGAGGGAAAAGGTATTTTCAATTGTTTTTCGATGACCACTCATGGAAAATGTGGGTCTTCTTCTTGCAGTTGAATTCTGAAGCATTTCCCTATTTTCAACAGTTCAAAAATCTTGTTGAGAAGAAATCAGGATGCTTTATTAAGAACCTCCGTTCAGATCGAGGGGGGAATACACATCAAAAGAATTTTTCTCATTTTTACAGACACATGGGATAAAGTGACAGTTAACAAAAACCTATACTCCTCAATCCAATGGGATTTCTGAGAGAAGAAATCGGTCCATTATGGAAATGGTTCGATGTATGCTTAAGGGGGCCAAACTTGAGCAAACTTACTGGGCTGAAGCTATTCAAACTATAGTATATCTTCTGAATAGGGCTCCCACAAGGGCTCTTGAAGGTATGACTCCTCAGGAATCATGGAGTGGTAGGAAACCCTCCATAACTCATCTACGGGTATTTGGGTGTAAGGCATTTATGCATATACCCAAGGAGAAAAGAAAGAAATTAGATGAGAAGTCCCTACCTTGTGTATTTCTTGGATATGATGAATTTTTAAAAGGCTATCAATTGATAGACCCATTTACCAAGAAGATACATGTCAACAGAGATGTAGTGTTTGATGAAGATTTCACACCCAACACTACATCAGTATACCTAGATGATGAGGAGGAAAATCAAATTCCTTCTTCACAATAGAAAAATCCACCCAAATGGTATACAAGTACAATGAAAGACTCTAAACTCACTTCCCCACCTGATATTACTCTCACTCATCCAAATACAAGAAGCATGACACAGAAAGAAAATAATGAAGCATCCACTTTAGTTGATGATCTTTGTGCATATTTTCAAGATCTTTCTATTGATAGAGAATTACCAAGGGAAGATGAGATGGAAATAGATGAGGAGAGGGTTTACTTGTCAGCATGTGATGATAATGAACCTTCTACAGTTTATGAAGCACTTAGACTGCCTCAGTGGAAGGCAACTATGGATGCAGAATATAACTCCCTCATAAATAATAAAACATGGAAGCTAGTGGATTTGCCTAAAGGAAAGAAACCCATAGGCTATAAATGGGTTTACAAAGTAAAATATAAGGCAAATGGCACTATAGATAAGCATAAATATCATCTTGTGGTGAAGGGCTATGCTCAAAAGGAAGGGCTTGATTATGATGAAACCTTTGCTCCTACAGCAAGGATGACCACCATTCGAGTGCTTTGTGCTATGGCAACATAGTTCGGATGGAAATTACATTATATGGATGTAAAGAGCATCTTTCTTAATGGTGACTTAAAAGAAGAGGTGTACATGACTCAACCTCCTGGATTTACAGAGGTAGGCCATGAGCAACATGTTTGTAAATTGGTTAAATCATTATATGGGCTAAAACAAGCCCCAAGAGCATGGTACATAAAAATGGATAGTCACCTACTACAACATGGATTTAAGATAAGTCCATCTAATGCAAATATCTATATCAAGAACACAGGTTCTGAGATAGTGATTCTTATGTTATATGTAGATGATATGATCATCACTAGCAATTTAGATAACTTGATTAACATCGTGAAAGATGACTTGAAAGAGTCATTTGATATGAAAGATATAGGACTTCTCCACTACTATCTTGGCCTTGAGATAGAACAGAAAAAGAATCATCTTAGGGTGACTCAGAAAAAGTATGCCAAGAATTTAGTAGAAAAATATCGTATGACTGATTGTAAACCCAAAGTAACACCGATGGAATCAGGGCTACAATTATCACGATATGAAGACTCACCACAGGTAGATGGAACACTTTATAGATAGATGATTGGAAGCCTCATCTATCTGACTAATACATAGTTTAGTTATAGGATATTGTATGAAAAAGACTAATATAGAAACTATTGTAAATATAAACTAGCATTTTGTACTCTTTCTTAGAATGACTTTAAAATTAAAGCAATTTCCTTTATTTTTGGAATGGTTGGAAAATTAGATTGAAATCAATTAGATTTGTAAATACTAGTTTTGTTTTATAAAAATTTGAATGGATTATAGAATAAATAAATAAATAAACTATGATTTTAGGTCTATGAGATAGAAAAGTAGAATGAACAAGTGAAATCATAGTCTTTGTATAATTCTAGGAAATAAACTGTAAACTATTATGTGTTTGAGAAATTTTATAAAATGGAATATTTTCCAATCTTTAGAAGGATGGATGGGTGTCCATTCCTCGGGAATAGGTATGGGACTCTTCCTTTTTTTTGGTATTCATCCAAACGAATGATGAATGGGATTAAGAAGTAATCCTTGTTATAAAATATTAATGATGAATGAATTGTTTAATCATGCTTGGTGATTTCTTGAGATATGTTATACATTTGGTAAATGCTTAATGCACGATTGCATTTAATGGATTGCTTGTAATGCATTTAGCATAAATTACATCCGAGTTGTCATGATCCCTTCACTATCATCTATTCCAACCATGAAGAACTCAAGATATTTTAGAGAAAGACCGGAAAACACATTTTGAAGACTATTACAATGTTCATCATGCAAAGATTTGTATTGATATAGTTTCAATGTAATTATGCAATGCTGATGTAATTTATGTAAAATCAGCTATAATTTGTAATTTTTTATGTATTTGATCACAAGCTTTGTAAAATAGAGATAAAGTTTTAAAGTTTTACTATTCACCTCTAATAAATGTTAGGTGATATATGTTTAGAATATGAGCAAGTAATGGAATTACTTTGAGATTACACATCAAATGTATGGCATTGAGTTTTATGTTGCTCTAGTAGATTATATGGATGTATTTAAATTCTCTCTCATGAACTATAATAGTGTAGAAGAAAATTCATGGACAACCTTCACAATAATATGAGATAAAATAATATCCACACCATCCACCTAAGATAGCTAGAAGCAAACCAATCACTTCATGCAATTGGGTAATTGAGATAATCACCAACACCATCACACCTAGTAAATGAGTAAATTTTATAATGGTGCTTAAGACAATATCCCAAGTCACGTGAGAAATAATAATATTAATGACTCTCTCCTTAATACTAGTCTTCATGGATAGTATGGAGAGGAGGGGATAATTCCCTTTGGGTAAAACTCTCAATTAATGGTAAAACTATTGAGATGTCCTCATGAAGGACTTAGCCATTGTATTATCCTCACATCAAATGGTGATGGTTTGGTGGAATTAAAGGAGATGGTACTCCTATTTATGAATGGTTGTGAATGAACTTAAATGTGACTTTGGATTAATCTTTTATGGCTTGGATCACTTATTGAGCATTTGGGATATCCTCATATTAGATCATTATTATACTCTTGACTCATTGAAAGGTGAACACGATTATTATATGGGTTTCAAAAACAAGAAAAATTAGTGGATGAGAAGTAACAACTGGGGTTGTTACAAAAGTCCTCACTAATGAAGGACACAACACTAGAAGTAAATCCATCATCGATGGAATTGGCAGTTCCTATGGAAGAAGAAAAATTTGAGGATCCCTTTTCTTCTATGTGGTTTCATCCATATAGACCTCTATGGACGAGTGCCAAACCCCATAATTTCAACAACTTTGGGGCATTGACATTGCTTGAATAGAAGCAAGATGATAGAGTCTCAATGGAGCAACCAATATTTACATTTGATACTGGGGTCATAAGTCTACTTGGAAAGATTTACTTACACAAACACTTGATAGAACCAACCACTCTACAAGTTAGATCTCTCCATAGTTATGGTTTTATAGTTTAGGGATTTTTTGCTCTAGTTTATTTTCACATTCTTAGTTTTACAATGTAAACGACAGATCTCTTAGTGATTTATTCATCATTTTTTTTTTCATTTTCTAAGGCCCTTTTGGCCTTGGTTTTTTTCTTGCACATTCCTTGGGTGTGCTTCCATACCATCCACTTAGTTTTTTTGAATTTACAATCTTATTTTTTTAATAAGATGAAGTCAGTTTCAACAAAAAAAAAATATATTGGATATTTATTAAAGAAAAATATAGCACTTATTCATTTATTATTTATATTTAAATACAATTTATTATTTTTAAGGTTGTTATACATTTATAGGTAAAAAATACAACACTTAACTATTTAAAATTGTGAAAAATAAATACTAATAAACACAATATTTTTCATCCGAAGACAAGCCTCTTTCATAGTCATTTAAGTAAAGATTTTTTTAAAGTCTGAGTTAAAGAATTTGATAGCCTATTTTAGGGGTAAATGAATGTGAAGAGTTTTTGTAATGAACAGTATATAAGAATCATTATTAAAGAAACTTAAGGTATATTGAAAAGATAGATTTAACCTATAATTTATTTATTTAATTTTATTTATTTAATTTTAATATTAAATTTAAATATAAAATGAAATATTTTAATATTTTATATTATTTAAAATTTCTTTTGTTTATTATATTTTAAATTTTTTTGTAATTATGTAAAGATGTAATTATGATTAGCTTATTTACAATGATTATAATTTAGTATAAAATTAAGGACAGTTAAATTATTTAGCTAATCATATATCTCACAATTTATTAAAAGGAGTTAATATTTATATATTCTTAATATCTTAAGCCTATATTTAAAGATATTCAAAATTTTATAATTAATACAAATACATATTTATATTTTAACATTGCCTTGTATAAGCCTGTGACACAAGCGAGGGCACAAAAAGTGGAGGAACAACTTATGAAAAAGTGAGAGGAAGGGAGATGCATAACTTAGAATATGTGGTGTGTCCTTCTCCAAGTGGATATTTGTTTTACAACCCTCCTTCCAAGGGGGGAGCCCAAGTCATGTAGTTTAAAGTGGAGATGATTTCATGAGGTTGGTTTGATGTAGCAATAAAAGACTTCCACTCCTCATAGTGGAAGGATGTTGCTTGTCCCTTTCTCTGCAATCCTCTTGCCTTTATTCATCCTTGGACCTCCATATTTTTCTTAAGAATAAAATGACATTAGTTCAATTGGTTATATTCCTCTACTCTCTAGAAGAAGGCCCACATTTTAATTTTGCCAAGTGATACATGTATTATTGTCAAATTTTTGTAACATCACTATGAGACTCATTTATATCTCATATAATCAATTAAAAAAATATATTCACATAAATTTTATATTTTATAAAAATAAAAAGCTTAGGGTTATTTGTAATTTTTTTTATCCATTGCAAGTTAAAAAAGTTAAGTTCAATATTTTAAGATAAATATTTGTAACCCATCATTTAAAATAAAAAAATCACATAAGGTTTTTTATTTTTTATTTGATATAAGATTATCATTTTTTTATAAGGTTATTTTTCATATAGAAAGATGAGTATTATCAAAATTATTAGGCATAATTTAAGTAGTTTTAGATGTATGATTAACATTGTTATATACACTTGCAAATAAAATATTATATCAAAAGGTATTATCAATGTAAAAACTATTAGGTATAACTTAAATAGTGTTATATGTACGATGAAAATTATTGTGCACTTGTGGATACAATCCTATAAAAAATGATAACAACTAAAAAATGTTGTATAATAACTTTAAGACAAAGGATTTTGTATACTTTTTTTTCTTAAATAAAAATTACGTATAGTAGAAGGAGGACTTACATAGTTAAACTAAGGCTTAGTTAAACTTACTTTTAACATTAATGCACATATATATACCCAATTATTATTTTTTAAACTAAGGCTTAGGCTATAAATGTAACAATAGATTGCATTTGGTGTATAGCGATGTTAAGCATATAACTTTTTTAGTTCTAACATATATTTCACTATCCTAATTTATATATTATTTCTAATGCTATGTACTTAAAATAAATACTACTAATAAATGAGAGGTATCTATATTAAACAACCAAATTATTTACAAAAAGTAAGCTAGATTAATAAAAAACCAACAAAACTTAAGATGATTTAGATTTTAATAATTATAAGCTTAGTTATCAAATTCCTCTAATTAAAATTCGAAATTGAATTTAAAATATTCACAACCCTAAAATTGACGTGGAAAAAATTTGAATAAAAATGAATAGGAAAAAATGGTGAACAAACCCATTGAGTGGAAATCCTTGAAAAAGGAAAAAAATGTAAATAAACCCTAATGCAAAGGGGAGAAACGGCCTTGCCAAAAAAAATTTTGGTCCTCAGAAATACACAGGCGTATGTTAATGTCTGGTTTTGGTTTTTAATAAACGTATCTTCATGCAATGGAGTTTCGGTGGACAAAGAAACACAAATTATATTAAAAAAATAATAATAATTTTATGAAATTTGATCTAGAGTTGTTTCAGGGATAAAGGAATAAGAATTATATATAAAAATAATAATAATAACATTTTTATGAAATTTTATGTAAAATGACATCAAATTAAATTTATTATTTTGATTTACTAAACCAAATGAAATTTAGTTGATTTTATTATAATGATTTACTAAACCACGAGCACCCTTTATTATTGATATTTTTATTTTTAATTAGTGCGCCGAGAAATGTATTAGAAAATATTGGTTTTATATTTAATTTAGAAAAAATATTCAGTATACATAAATTCATATATATATACATATATCAAACTTTCTGTCGAATTTTATTTCTAATTTTTAAATAAAACTAATTTCTTTCAAATTTTAAGAGTGTCGAATTCGAATATTCGAACTTGATAACTAAGGTTATAAGAAAGAAATCATGATGAACTATTTGATATTTTGTTCATGAGATTTTAGGGTTTCAAGAGGAATGTCGCTTGATAATGTATTTTGATATTTAGATTTATTGTTATAACACATCCACTTGATATCAGTATTGGCATTAGATAATTAACATTGATGTTTGACATTAGATTAATTCTCTACTATTGATACCCACAGAATTAATATCAAGAACTAGGCTGACACTTCATGGTATTAACACTTGACTACTAGCATGATAGACAACTAGTATTTGGTTCTTAAGAATAGAAGAAGAAATGGTGCCTCTTAGTTCTTGGATGTGGTATGAAATTAAGGGATAAATCTTAGATATGTCTTATTGTCTTTACACTAACATCTATTAGGGGTCATTGTTCCTTAAAGTCATTCCAAATATGAGTGAGACATTTGAGATTTTACAACCCTTCACTTTAGTCTAATTATAACCACATGCTTGAAAAAATCAATTAAACCTAAAAATTAAATAATTGAACTTAAATAAGATATTATAAATTTAAATTTTTTATAGAATAAAAATAGGAAAACAAAAACTTCATTGATATCCTTATCTAATTATATTACAAACATTCACTTTAATTCTTTAAGAAAGGAAATATATAAAATAAGGCACATGCCAAACTACCATGAGCAAAAAAGTAATAACCATAGTCTAATTAAATCCTGAATTTAACTCCTAAAATTAATATTTTCTTTTGGTTGGTTGTGTAGAATAAGGTCCTCATGATTGAAAATTTGCACAAGAGGGGTTTTCATTTGCTTAATCATTTTTTTCTGTATAAACGATATTGGGAATCTTATTCCCATATTTTTATCAAATGCAAGGCTTTCCAGGAGCTTTTTTATTTTTATCTTCAACATATTGGGTTGGCTTGGACGTTACTGGACTCTATCAATGATTTGATCCATCAGTGGATGCCACATTTCTCCTCTCCCCATATTAAGTATTTTTAGAATTTTTGGCTTCCTCATCTTCTTTGGAAGTGTCGAAGGAGCGGAATGTGAGAGCATTTAAAAATTTAGAGGGAGATTTCTTTCATTTAGGTCAAAAAATATTGTGGAAAGTGGGTGAGAATGTGTCATCTGTGATGAAGGATTCACTCCCCTCTATTCCTAGGGACCACTAGGACTTCATAATTGAGCGCACTCTTAGTTACCAATAGAGAATTAGCTTACAGACATCTTCACCAAGTCATTTCCTTCTCCACGATACCTTCAGTTGCGAGAGAAACTTGGAGTGTTAAAACTGCATTGACAAAGAGGTCTTCCACCTCTCTTTATATTGTACATGGGTACCTAATCAGGCCTTCTTGTTGAGACTCATCTTTTACTTGTTAAATAGGACAATCTTTGTCATCCGAAGACAAGCCTCTTTCATACTTCTTTGCTTTTGTATGGTGGCTTTTCCCACCGGGATTTTACCATCATTTCAAAACAAAGAAGTGATAGTTGGTTTTTTCCCATAGGGGTTTTTCCACCAACTATCTATGTTGTACATGAGTACCTAATCAGGCCTCATTTTTGGGACTCATTTATACAATCTCCCTAGTATCACTTAAGGGGGGTGTTAGAATAAGTGAATATTATCTTAAGTTCACTAGGATACACACTTGAGTTTACACTCCTCCATGTGTCTAGAGAACTCTAAGTTGTGTCCTCATTAGGTTTGATGAGTTGTTGTAAATATAATGGCTCTCAATGATCAACTCTATAGATATGCAAAGTATTACATAAAATATGAAGAGAAGAGTGGAACTGATTGATTTATCTCTAGGATCAACTCTGTATAAATAGTAGAGTTGATCATTGAGAGTCGTTAGATTTACAACAACTCATCAAACCCGATGAGGACACAACTTAAAGTTCTCCTGACACATGGAGGAGTGGAAACTCAAGTGTGTATCCTAGTGAACTTAAGAGAATATTCACTTATTCTAACACCCCCTTAAGTGATACTAGGGGAGATTGTATAAATGAGTCCCGGCAATGAGGCCTAATTAGGTACTCATGTACAACATAGATAGTTGGTGGAAAAAAACCCTATGGGGAAAAACCAACTATCACTTCTTTGTTTTGAAATGATGGTAAAAACCCAGTGGGAAAAGCCACCATACAAAAGCAAAGAAGTATGAAAGAGGCTTGTCTTCGGATGGCGAAGATTGTCCTCTTTAACAAGTAAAATATGAGTCCCGGAAAGAAGGCCTGATTAGGTACTCATGTACAATATAAAGAGAGGTGGAAGACCTCTTTGTCAATGCAGTTTTAACACTCCAAGTTTCTCTCGCAACTGAAGGTATCATGGAGAAGGAAATGACTTGGTGAAGATGTCTACAAGCTGATTCTCTGTTGGAATATATTCCAAAAGTATATCTCCATTCTGAATATGTTGCCTGATGAAGTGCATGTGGATCTCAATATGTTTGGTGCACTGATGCTCAATTGGATTGCGTGCAATATGAATTGTGCTTTGATTGTCACACCATAGAGTTATAGGCACTTCTTGGAAAAACCTAAATTCTTTGAGAATTTGATGAAGCCATAGGGCTTCCTGATTGGCTATAACTATTGCTTTGTATTCTGCCTCTATAGAAGATAATGCTACTGTCTGTTGTTTCTTGCATAACCAGGCTACTAGTGAAGAGCCAAGGCAAAAAACATATCCAAAGGTAGAACATTTGTCTTCTACTAATCCTGCCCAATATGAATCTATATAGCCACTGATATCCATGGAGTCTCCTCTATAGGTGAGCCCAAATTTTGTAGTACCCTATAAATAACGAAGAATTCTTTTAGTTGCTTGCCAATGACTGAAATGAGGGTTATGAGAAAACCCGGATATGAGACCAACAACATATGAGATATCGCGGCGAGTATGAGTGAGGTATAATAGACTGCCTACAAGTTGACGGTATAGAGTAGCATCACAAGGAGGGGATGAGCAGGAAGAACTGAGATGAATGCCAGATTGAAAGGGGGTAGGAGAAGGTTTACAATCTATCATTTGAAACTTCTTAAGGAGATCATGAGTGTACTTTTGTTGACATAAGGTGATTCCTACTTTATTTTGTTTTATTTGAATCCCAAGGAAAAAATGAGCTAGTCCTAGATCAGCCATTTCAAATTTCTTAGAGAGGGAGGCTTTTATATTCTGAATGTGAGTGAGGTTACTACCAGTGAGAAGGAGGTCATCAACATAAAGAACAAGAATGGTGATATTTCCTTTACTTTTCCAAATGTAAACTGTATTATCAGACTCACAATGAAAAAATCCTACTGAAAGAAGGAAGGAGTCCATATTTTCATACCAAGCTCTAGGGGCTTGTTTGAGGCCATATAGAGATTTTTTAAGGCGACAAACAAGAGAGGAGTCTTGAGTAAAACCAATAGGTTGTTCCATGAATATTTCTTCTTTTAAATTTCCATGTAAGAAGGCACTTTTTACATCCATTTGGTAGACTGGCCATTTATGGAAAGCGGCCAGAGCAAGAACTAATCTAACAGAATCCATTTTAGCAATAGGAGCAAAGGTTTCTGTATAATCAATACCCTCTATTTGAGAAAAACCTTTGGCTACAAGACGAGCTTTGTGTTTATCTATTTCCCCATTTGGTCCATATTTTGTTTTGAAGATCCATTTACATCTAACTAATTTCCTTCCCTTGGGTAAGGGAACTAAATCCCAAGTATCATTTTTTATTAAGGAAGAAAATTCGTTATCCATGGCATCTTCCCATTATTTTATACCTGAGGCTTCTTTGAAGGTTTGAGGATCAGAGGAAATGGATTGACATACAAGACTAGAACCTGTGGGGTTGGCTGATCTATTTGAGGGAAGATTTTGAATGTAGGGAGTAGCTTCTTTAACAATAGTGCGGGCCCATTTTGGCATAGAAGAGGGAGTTGAAGGAGTTGAAATACATTGAGAAGGAGTTACAGGATCTTCATCTTGATTATCAATAATCAAATTAACTTCAAGGGTTGGTTCTTCATGATATTGAGGTTCCACTATAGGAGAAGGCTCAATGGAGGAAGAATCCTTAGGAGGTTCTTTTTGAGGGAATGTTTCATCAAATTGGACATTCCTATGAAAGAATACCTCATGAGTTGAGGGATCAAGAAGTCTGTAAGCTTTCAATTCTTCACAATAACCAACAAATATGAGTTGTCTACTTTTCTTATCAAGAGCCTTCCTTTTCTTCTTTGGAATGTGAGCCCAAGCTAAACATCCAAAAATCTTAAAATTGGAAACATCTGGTTTTAAGCCAGTCCATGCTTCTTTAGGGGTTATTTGGTCAAGGGCTTTATGAGGTGTGCGATTTTGAATATAATTTGCACAGTTAATAGCCTCTACCAAAAATTTTTTGGAAGATCTCTTGAATGGAGCATACAATTAGCCATCTCTTTTAATGTCCGTTTTTCCTTTCTGCAATGCCATTTTGTTGAGGATTATGGGAGACAGAATGTTGATGAATTATACCATTATTAGAAAGAAATATGGAGAATTCTTTACTACAATATTCCCCCCATTATCAGTACGAATCTTCTTGACTTTGCAAGAAGCCTGATTTTCAACTAAGGCTTTAAATATTTTAAAGTGGGATAACACATCACTTTTATATTTGAGGAAGTAGACCCAGGACCTTCTAGAAAAATCATCAATAAAGGTAAGAGCATACTTTGCTCCTTTAAAGGATGTTTCAGGAAAGGTCATTAAGTCACTATGGATTAATTCTAGAGGAGATGAGGTTTTAAGAGAACTACTTGGGTGAAAAGGATCTTGATGCTGCTTTCCAAGGGCACATCCAGGACAAACCCCATCAGAAGAAGAGACTTGGGGTAATACTTTAACCATATTATGGTTGTATAAGTCCTTTAGGTAGATATAATTAATATGACCAAACCTTTCATGCCATTTTTGACTTTCAAGATTACTATGAGCCACAAAACAGGAGGCTCCTTCTAGATTTTGAAAGCCTTTGAAGTAAAAAAGATGAGAAATATGATCAATATCCCCTTTTTCTATAAGCGAATGAGGGGATTGAAAATCTCTTATCTCAACTCCTGTTGGGGAGAAGAGAACAATCTTCTTATTTCCAAAAGTACAAATTTGATAAATGGATAGGAGATTGGTGGCAATGTCTGGAACATAGAGAACATTGTTTATAGAGCCACCATCAATGGTTATATTCCCTTTCCCTTTGATAGGAATGAAGGAAGAGTCTCCTACTTCTATGCTATGAGTAGAGCTAGAGGAGATAGAAGAAAAAGACTTTTCTGAAGTAGACATGTGATGAGTTGCTCCAGAATCTAGGACCCAATAATTAGAGGAATATTTGGAGGTTTTTCCTTGAACATTAAGGGCTTTTCCTATTTGCTTATTATTTTCTATCTTTTGATCTTTTATGGTTGCCTCTAGTTGTTGTAATATTTTCCAGCATTTGTTAGCAGAGTGACCATTATTTTTATAGTGGGTACAAGTAATGGGAGTCTTTTCCTTCTTTTTGAATTTTTCTTTGGAGGATGTGGAGGCTACTAAGGCTTTTGAAGAAGAGTTTTCATATCTAGCAAGTTTGGTCTCCTCCCTAGTTAATCTATCACAAAATTCTTCTAAAGAGGGCATTTTAAAGGTTGCACCAAGAGCATCTTTAGTAGATATGAAGGTGGTTGCAAATATTTGAAAAATGCCATTTAGTTTTGAAAGGATTAGATAAATACATTCTTCTTCTGACTTAGTTTTCCCACTACCTTTATATTGGGTGAGGATTTCTTTGAACTTAGTGAGGAAATCAATAATACTACTAAAATATTCAAGAGATAAAGAAGTTAATTCAGCTTCTAGTTGCATTGATCTCATCTGATCTACTTTTCCAAACAAGGTTTTTAATTTCTCCCAAATTTTATGAGGAGTTTTGCAATATGTAATATGAAACCACAAGCTTTCATGAACATTGGTGCTAATAATACCCATAGTTTCGTGCATTTTCCCTTTATGAACAAAGATTTCATATTCTTTATCAAATTATGGTTGATTTTCTTCTAATAAGTGAGTAAGACCTTTTTGAGAGATGAGATTTAGAATTTTAGGTTTCCAAGTGTGAAAATTATGAGGGGTGAGAGGCTCAATTGAATTCATTTTTGAGGTTTTTAAGATATTTAAAATTCCCCCCTTAAAATTGCAAAAATGGGAGATAAAGCGGGAAATGAAGCTTGTTCAAAAAATAGGTAACTCAATTATACATGCCCTTACTTGAGGGAAACTATAAGTATAAAGAGGCCTATTATTGTTTGCTTTAGATTGCCAAATCTTGAATGGATCACAGTACCCACCCTTACTTGAGGGAAACTATAAGTATTGTGAGCATAAGAAGTTTTGGTTTGAAATGCAAAGGGGAAAAAAGTTTGAAAATAGCGATCTCAACAACCCGCCCTTACGTGAGGGAGACTATAAGGCGAGAGATGCCCAAGGTAAACTTTTTGATAAGAAAATATTTGTCAGGCCGTTATACCAAGTTTTCCAAAAAACCCACCCTTACGTGAGGGAGACTATAAGTTTTTAGGATCTTGATACATGGAATGTAGACAAAAGATATTTAGAATAAGGAAAGGAAGATGCAATAGTGTTTTTATTTTAAAATATATATTAATAAAAACAAAACTTAAACAATTATTGAGATATGAGATCTAAAAAATATTTTCTATATTGAGTATAAAAGCCAAAGAAAATATTTACTTTGAAAAAATAAAATTATTTTAAAATGTAACTGAAAAATAAAGTATTTTAAATGAAAATGCTTTAAATATATTAAATGAAACAATTATTTGTATATAATGTAAAAAACAAACAATTATTTAATTTGAAATTAACTTTAGAAAAGAAATGAACACTAGATTTCTAATCTACGTTAATATATAGTGGGAGGAAATAATCAAAGGAAATATGGTAAAGTAAACACCCCCCTGCATAAAGAGTGCAAAAATGTTGCACCGTAGAGCCCCCCCAAATGATAATTTTATTTATTTTTACAAAAAATGTCTCCGTCTATGGGTGACCCAAAAGGAGGGCAGCCAAAATAAACGTCGACAAAGGAGCGTCAGTGAAACGATTTGCACCCAAAATAAATATGGAAAAAAAATACAGATCCTTTCCGAACAGAAAAAGAAATAGGTGAAACTGTCCGACAATGTCTCGAAAGGTTCCGCAGGTGCCTCGTATCGTCAGACCCTCTGAGAAGCGAACCACACCAAGAGGTACCGAGTGAAGCACACCAACAAAGTCAAGAGTTATCGAGCGAAGCACACCAAGAGTTCCAAAATCTATCAGCGGGGCTCCTTTACGATCACTGCAAAAAAAAAATAAACTAAAGGAAAAAAAATTTCCTTTGATGTTATAATAATCTGCAGTATATAGAAGGAGGCAGCTATATATAAAAAAAACTGTATTCGTTATTTTGAGAGCAATATAATTATGAGAAAGCAATCAATATAATTTTGAGAACAATATAAATCTCCTTTGAACGTATTTAGAGCTCTTTGCGCTGATTCAAACTGAGAGGAGCCTCAACGAGTGCTCCGGAAGTAGAAATCCTGCAACACTTCGAGGTAAAAAATGAGAAGAGAAATTTTATAAAAGTAATATCACTAGATACTTGAAATATGTAAAACTTTTAGAAAGGATGAAATATATAAGCTTTCAATAAAAGAGCACCGTGTGCGAAACTGGAGTGCACCGGAATATGGAACGGGAGTAAGGGAACGATGCCAAGGTGAGATCCAGTCCCAACAACTAGAAAATCTAGTTGTAGGCGATGGAGTGCAACAACATTTTTAGAGCATCGGAGCCTAGAGGCCTTAAATTAGGCCAATCTCTAGTTCGTCGGGAGTCCTTGACTGTAGTTTTCAATGGAAGAACGACGTCATTGAGTATTTCTCTCAACATTTTAGATTAGCAATCATTGAGAGAATAAAGAACTAGAGTATAAGTGAGGTAAATTTAAAATAACTCACTAATAAATATAAATTGTACTCTTTGTAAAATAAAACCTGAGTTATTCATTCTTTTAAAAGCCGAAAAAAAAACTAGGATTTAGAATACGATTTCCTATAAGAATGCGTGAGAGAAAAATATAAAGAAAAAAATGCTATTCTCCTTAAATTTGAATGGCGAGGGAAACGCCTACACATAGGGTAAACCGTGCTAGAGAAAGGAAATAGCTATTTTTAAAAAAAAATCAAGCATTCATAGTATTCAACATAAAAAAAATGCTGAAAGAGAGGAAAAAAATATACAATGGATAAAAGGAGACTAAAAGCAAACTTTTGCAGTTTAGATAGTCAAAAAAAATATCCAAAGTAAAGAATCAGATCCTAGAACCTTCAAGAGAGAATACTAGCAAAATCTATCCTGCTTTGGTACCATGTTAGAATTTCACAATAATAGATATGCAAAGTATTACACAAAAGATGAAGAGAAGAGTGGAACTGATTGATTTATCTCTAGGATCAACTCTGTATAAATAGTAGAGTTGATCATTGAGAGCCATTAGATTTACAACAACTCATCAAACCTGATGAGGACACAACTTAGAGTTCTCCTGACACATGGAGGAGTGGAAACTCAAGTGTGTATCCTAGTGAACTTAAGAGAATATTCACTTATTCTAACAAGAATGTGTCATATGTGATGAAGGATTCACTCCCCTCTATTCCTAGGGACCACCTAAACTTTGTGGTTGAGCGCACTCCTAGTTTATACCCAGATTTAAGACCACCCAAGGCGAACCCTGTCAGATAGGGTTCGGATGGGGCTCGGCCCAACCGTTATCGTTTGTGAACCCGCGTACCTGGTGCGGGTGTGGGGGTGCGCACCTAGCCAACCGAGTACACACCTCCATTCACTGGATCTGCCTCCTCCGGGGTGGCTCAAGCTTAATTTTGATGGGGCATCAAAAGGAAATTCGGGCCTCGCTAGAATTGGGGGTGGCACTTGGGATGATTTTGGCAATGTCATTTTGGCCTTTGTGGAATATATTGGTATTCAATCATCTCATTTTTTTGAATCTCGGGTTTCATTTAATGTAATTCAAATGCTTAAATACCTTGGCATTCATAGGGCAATTATTAAGGGAGACTCCTTACATATAATTAATATGCTTAAAGGTGTCACATACTGAGATGGTGAATCTATAATTTAATCGAGGAATCCAGAGCTCATTTATTGTCTATGGAGGATTTGATAATCAAGTACAAGTTTAGATAAGGGAATATGGCGGCTGACTACCTTTCTAATCTAGGCGTATCTAGTCAAGGCCTAGCAATTTGGTGCACTAAATTTTCTCCTGATTTAATTTTTCTTATCAATGATGAAAAGCCTTTATGATTATTAGGTTGTGAATGGGATTTCGATGCAGCTCCTCTCTCTTGGTGGGTGTTAGTTGTTGCTCTTTGCTAGGATGACAGTAGTGTACTTTTACTTCACTCCGCTACCTTGTTCTTTTGAGCCTTCTTGGATCGTTGTATGTTTAATGAGATGCCAGGATATTCCTTTTCCTCTCTTGCCTTTTGATTTTCTAATTTTGAATTATTTTCTTATGTCATCTTAGGTTTTCGAGAGGAGGGCCATCCTAGTTCTTATACAACATCTAGAACATTCTTGGTGGGTGCTCGTATCGGTTTTTTTTCTATTGTGTCTGGTTGTCCCTCCTTGGGAAGGTTACCTCATTTTTCTGGTCGATTTATGATTTTTCTCTTCCTGGGGAAGTTGATGCTATTTTCATTGTTCTCCTTTTTCCTTTGAGGTGGCGCTCGCATGGAAATTTTTAGGCTAGGATGTTTTGGTGGAGTTTTACACCTAGTGTTATTATGTTCATGTTGTGGAAACCTGGCCCTTTCTTTGAGTTCTTTTTGGATTGTTCCTTTAGGGCTTTTCGATTTTTTTCTTGTTATTTGGGAACCTTATTGGTAGTCTTAACCACACCCTCTTTTTTTTTATGTCTTTCCTCTCTATGATGGGTTTGGTCAAGCTATCTGTCTCATGGTTTTTTACTTCCTTTCTTGAGGTCAGTCTATTTTTATTAGCAACTCTTCTTGAGACTTTTTGTTTTCCCCCGCCTATGCCTTTCAAGCCCTCTTTTGGAACTCAAATGTTGACTTCAGATGTGAGGCTTCTACTTATGTACCTTATTATGCCTTGGATATTTCTTTATCAGATTTTTCTTGTTGGGGTGAATGTTGTTTCTCAAGTATTTTTCCTCCTCTCTATGTTTGGGTTTTTTTGGTTTATCGTGAGTATGGTTAAGGTAAAAATATATCTGTCTAAAATTAAACTATGTAAGCCCCATATGGATCCTGTGTTTATCTATTTTGAAAAGGATTTTAAAGTTATCCTGGCAGAGGGAGGTATTCTAGAGTGCATTAAAAATTTTCACGGGCATAGCCCAATTCTTACTAACTAGATAGTTTCTACGTGGAAGGATGGTTGGGGCATAATTTCTTCTTGGTCATTTCAGGTTATGGTAGAGCTCATTAGCAGGACTACCAACCTGATGTTAGATGGAGTCTATCACAATCATGATAGACATTCTATGTTGCAGGATACTAGTCTATTCTTAGACAAGGAGAAATACCTACCTAGGGTACAAAATGGTTTTAGTGCGGGGGCCTACCCCCTCCTTGGGATAGAGTTGCTAGGGTTATTATGGACTACTTTACCTTTGACTCCTCCAATGAATTTATTAGAAGCTTCCATGAGATGTTTTTAAATCATTTGAGATGTAAATCTTGTATGAATAATCTTGTTTCTTTTCCAGTCAATGAAAAAATCCTTCTTGAATGTTCAAGGTGTTTGTGGTCAAGCCCCTATTAATAAATGCCTTGCACTATTTGTGTTTAAGTAGGCGGCATTAGAACGTGGTTTAAATATTTATCATATTCTCAATCCATTTGCAGATCTTTCTAGTCCCTTGGTTGGTGGCACTAATATGGTGGTGGACTCTCCTGGTTCTCTTGGTGGTGGTGCTAAGATGGTGGTGGACTCTCCTAGTTCTCTTGGTGGTGGAGCTAAGGTGGTGGTGGACTCTCTTGGTTCCTTGGTGGTGGTTCTAGGTTGGATTTATCAACAGATTTTGACTGCAGCCAAGACATCTATTCCTTTATCTTCGGGATAGGGTCTGAGAATATTTCCAAGAAGATTCAAGTTTTTTCCAAAGGTGTGAGAGGAAAGGATTATATTGAGGAAG